>OZ024848.1:748807-807532 GCA_964017145.1 Agrocybe praecox | reverse complement strand
CAAGCCTCACCCCTGCCCAGAAAGCAAAGGTAGGGGGGGCCCTCATGGAGATCGACCGGCATCTCCCTGAACTCACTGAGACTTTCTCGCCTGTCGCGACAGAGGCTCGCCCTGGAAACAGGTTGTTGGATTTATTCGACGACCGATTCACATTCGAACCGTGCCCCACCGACGAAGCGGTGGCAGATGCGGTTCGCGTAGGCCTCAACCAAGTGCTCCGAGAAGCACAAGGCCAAGAAACAACGGTGTATTGTGCGGTCGACGCTTCGGTGCCGAACGACGTACAACGACAGGCAGTCTCGACTGCCTTACTATACCGGGGACACGAACGGACTCATACCGTATCGCATCCTGCCGGACGAGTGACTGCTCCGGATGCAGAACTCTTTGCAATTCGCTCAGCGATTGTCCTTGCCACCCAGCAGGACGATTGTGAACGGATAGTCATTTTCACAGACTCGATGGCTTCGGCCAAACGAGCATTGGACCCCACCCTCCATAGTGGCCAAGGACATTCCCTGGCCATATGTCGAGCTCTTCAACCGTGGCTAGAAGAAGACGCCGCATGCAAAGTAGACTTCATTCAGGTTCCATCGAAACTGAAATGGAGAATACACCAGGAAGCCAATGACATCAGTCGGGCTCAAGTCGAACCAGTCGGGGAGCACCCGGCTACTTCTTTGGATAGTGTACGAAAGGCCGTCACTAAAACAGTTCAGGAGGATTGGAAGACTTTATTCCGAGACCCCAATTACCGAGGGCATAATTTCCTGCCGCTCAAGAATCTCGACGGGGATTTACTCGAGCCGACGTACCTTCGAGAAGGTACCTGGCTCCGTGAAGTGAAAGACATACACATTCCGTACGTCGCGAGGATGATGAGATGCATCCTCAATCACGCTCCCATTGGTGCTTATTACGAGCGCTTTAACATTCAAGAACCCCATGCATGCGAATGCGGTCACCACCTGCAGACGCGCGCACACATATTGCAAGTATGTACAAAGCATACACGCGAACACGACGGTCGGTCACCGGAACTCCTGGTGCATCTGATCAAATTCCTGGATGACAACGATGCAGCGTTTGCGTTCAGGCGACCCGCAGGGGTTGGATAAGCAGGCTGGGCTACGGTTCAGCCTGCGGGACATGCTCTTCTTGGACTGCGGAACGTGCTTTGCTCAGACTTCGGACTCTCTGCCATTACAATGGCGCGCGCCTTAGTACTCGGACTTGTGGGATTCGTCCTGACCCTACGGGGGCGTTCGGGGCCATTCAGTGGGTACCTTGGTTTGTGGGCTTCGGCTCGACCCTTCGGGGGCACCTGGGCTAAGCGGAAGCGGCGATGCGACTTGGAACGTGGGGGGACTGCGGACTGGGTGGGGTGTGGACTGTGGGCTGGGCGGGGTGTGGACTGTGGGTTGGGCTCGATGCCCAGCCATAATGCTTAATCGCTTGCGATGGTGCAAGCGCCATCGAACCAGCAACATCCCGACCGCCTAACGGCGGTCTGCCATCTTGGCGGGCTTTGCCTGCCCTCGCAGACATAGCATAGTATTAAATCTTGCTTAGCATGCTTTTGTATGTAATGTAGGGACTGGACTGCAATCGCGCACCGGAATACAAGTGGGACTTCGGTCCTTTGATTTAAAAAAAAAAAAAAAAAAAAAAACTTCTTCTAGCCACGGTTGTAAGGCTCGACAGATGGCCAAGGAATCATGGTCATCTCTTCTTGACTCGTTACCACCACCATCGACTTTTGCAACTTAGTGTTTTCGCTTTCTCTTACTCGCAATACGATCGGAACTGGGTCTAGTACTCGGGTAACAATACATTCGAATCGGTACGACTATTGGTTCGTCAACAATGGCCGAAACGCCACCAAGGGGTGCTGCAGGTACACGCCGATCTGCACCACCAACAAGCCAAGGCGCCACTCCCTCTCGCTTGCAGTCCTCTGCGTCTGCGAGCCCAAGGACCACCACATCGGATGTCCCTGTCAGCAGGCAGGCGACTCCAGCCCCTTCCCATGCCGACTCAGACGTCCGAGACGAGAATATGGACGACAACGACAACGACCGGGAATCCTCACACGACTCCCGATCCACCTCCCGACAATCCTCTTCGCGTAAGAGGGGTCGCACCGAAGGCGCACTGCTCTCAGGAGCGGTACCACGCATTGACGACACACCTTTCGACGGCCAAGAGGGCTTCAACGACGAAGTGGTGCAGATCCGCTGGGCCCTACTGGCAACCAACTGTTGGCTAGAACGACTAGCCAGCCAACCCGAACGGGATGAGCTCCTTGCAGGAGCCCCCGACATACAACACCTGGCTGAGACGATGTTCGATGTCGCAGTGAACACCAGGCGAATCTGCGCCCTCCGATCCTTCGATGATACAGGGGAGGGAGGACATGCAAGTCAACAATTCCGGTCAGCCAATGACAGGGGATTGGTCAGAAATGGTGGAGGACCCAAAGACCCCACCCCAACAATCCAGTGGGGGCAGCCTCGGTGAGGCAGCCCTCATCACTGTGTGACCCCCACCGCGCACGGACAAGGGGAAGCAAAGGGAGGTCCCTCCTCCCACACGGCCTCAGAAGCCCGGACCCTCAGGGTCTGGACCCAAGAAGCCCGCTCCCAAAGCACCGGCTATCACACAGCCGATGCAACAACCCAAGGTGCCGGAGACTCGATTCAGAAGAATCGTGCCACCACTTCCTTCTCGTCGGACTGCTGGGCCAGGCAAGGGGTCATATGCCTCTCGCCTCGGCCAAGGACCAAAACAACCTGTGACTGTCGCGCAACTCGCGAAAGTCACACCTCAATTGCCTATCAGCGCAGTAGCACAGGCAACCAATCAGAATGCAGCGGGGCCGACAAAGTCGCGAAGCGCAAGTCACAGGAGGACCGTCGAGAAGACAGGTCCTCATACAGTTTGAAGGCGCAATCCCAACATGCAACTTCAACATATACATTGTTCGCGCCCGCCGCGCTTTGCACGACGGGGGCTCCACACTCCAAATCCTGTCTATGGCCCCGGCATATGCAGGATACACTCTCCATACCGATGGTGTGGCCAACGAAAGGGACCTCGAGTATCTTCGAGGTCAAGCTAACGCATCATTCAACCAGGTGGCTGCCGGTATCACTGTCAGCCTCACGGTTGCCACATTGTTCATCCGCATTGTGGATGTCCCATACTATACCGACACGGCAAGGACGTCCAGAATCACTTCCGACATAGTGCAGGGGGCCCTCAAGTCCTCTCCGCTTGGCGGAAACTTATACTTTGCACGCGAGGCGCGCATAGTACACAACTCTCCGGCCAGCACCATGGGTATGGCTTACATCGACATCTGGGACTCCAAGTCCGGTGCCCGCGCCAAACAGATCATCAACAAGTCTGTTATGATCCTCGGAAGGCTGTGCAAGATTCAACCAGCCACCACCCACACCGGTGTCCCCCTGTGCCAGCGATGCTGGCGATGGGGCCACTCTGACAAAGGATGCAGGCAACGTGCCGCGTCGTGTCCCCACTGCATGGGCCCACATAGGGCAGATGAACACTGCGACATCGCCAAATGCTGCAAAGGGAACGCGAAAGCGAACCCACCACTCGAACCCACCCCTGCTGGCCAGCCATGCCCTCACACGGCTCACTGTGTCAACTGCAAGGGGGACCATGCTGCGAACTCGCGTAAATGCAAGTTCTGGATCAACCGCTTCGATCGTGCTTGGATCGATGGCAAATATGCAGAGGTTCGTTGCTTGCAACAGAATATCCGCAATCGTACTAACCCCCTTCCCGTAGCTTAATGCGCAACGGCCTAGGCAGAGAGATTAGTATATACTCGCACAATGTAGCTAAGAAATACGATTATCTACACGTGTTACTCGAGACGTTAATCGATACGGTTGACATCGTATTTGTACAAGAACCGCCCTGGCGGATAATAAGACAAGCGCCTTCCTCATCTAATAAGGAAGGTGATAACATCGTCGGCGCGCCTGTGCATCCTGCATGGTTGTATATGGTACGCCCCCTGGAAAATGAGGAGATTCCTCCTCGGGTCATGGCATACGTGTCAAAACGACTCAAGAGGCTCCGCCCTTCGATGAGGCGAGATCTTATTGATCATCGCGACATCTTCGTCCTCTCACTGTTCCAAGGCAACGAGACTTATAACTTCATGAATGTATATTCAGATGAAGGAAGCACAGCGATTTGGTTCCTGCAAGACCACGTCGATGCACTACCCCGCTTCCATTATATGGGAGGCGATTTCAACACTCACTTGAGAATATGGGACCCCAATGTCACGTATCATCGGTGGGACGCTATCGCGCTGCTAGACATAGCCACCGAACTAGACCTAGAATGGACAGAACCGTCCAATCCGGGTCCTACATTTATATCCAACAATCCAGAACTTCGGCCATCGGTCATTGATCTGGTATTCCACGGGATTGCTGAGTCAGCGAGAAGTCGCGTCACTCGTGCACCGGAACATCAGGGGCGAACGGATCACATTCCATTGATAGCTTCTGTCAAACTAGCGGATGACGTCGAAGACGTGATCCGCTTCACAATCGCAAAGGGCTCCGATGCTTACAAAGCGTGGAAGACCGAGATGCCAGGGAAGGTCGCTGCCATCGAGGCGGGACGTCTCGAAACCAGGGATGATGTCGAGCGGGTAGCGCAAGCACTTGCTGATGTCTTCACCGCTGCGTGGGATTCCCATGCAAAGGAGACCCGAATCACAAAGCACTCCAAACCGTGGTGGAATGAAGAGTGCACAAATTCGCTCGCCGCTTATCGTCGGGATAAAACCGATGAGAAGTGGAAAGCATTTCGCAAAACCGTTAAGGATGTTAAGCGCGATTTCTTTGAACTTCGGATCACAGAAATCGCATACACCAACAGACGCCTGTGGGACCTAATGGAATGGGTCTGTCAGGGTTTCCCCTATTTTCTCCTATTTTTCTATATTTATTTCGTATTTTTCCCTTTCTTAATTATGTAGATATCTTATCTCTTTTACATCTTTGATTATCTCCTTAATTATCTTCTTGATTATCACTCAGATCTTTGATTAGATACTTATCATCTTTATTTCCCATGAGCACTGCCTCACTTGCTCCACATCATTCTTCTCCTTGTTTCATGATGTCATTGTCTTATTCATCATTTCTTTATGATGTCATTGTCTTACTCATCCTTCTGTTTCATGATGTAATGTAGGAATATTCTAGAATAGCTGTAGGGTATATATACTGGACATGTAGGTAGCTGTAGCCCCAGCTTCAATCTCTTAGGATATCCACTATCATTGGTGTGATCTCTTAGAACCATTGAGTGTCTCTCTCTCTCTTCATCTCTCTCTCTCTCTCTCTCTCTCTTGCTTTGTCTTTGTTGGTGGCCTTGTCACACTGATCTTAGTGTTGCCCTGACAGAAGATTGAAGCTATCTCAGACAACTCCACCACTCACTATCCATCATCTCACTCTTACCCACATCAACCTACACTTATCTACACCAATTTATTCATCTCTCTTTCTACTATTTTCTCTCACATCCTCTCACCACATATATCATCCCTTTTATCATCACCAACCATTTAACCTCCAACATTCTCCCAATCTTCTACATCATTTCTCTCTCCCCAATTTCAACATCCCCTCAAGACATATCTCTCTCTACTGGATTTCTCACTCTCTGCTGTGTGTTGTGTGTGAATTTGTAGATAGGGATACCAACTGTTGGGGCAGATTCAGGCCAACTGTTTCTGTCTTTGGTGGTCTAGAAAAATACCAGGTAGTCAATCCTGTGATCCTAGGTTTAGACCCACTGTGTTTGGGGTGACAACTGGGTATCCAGTATATAGTTTTTCTTAGTTACTTAGTATAGTCTCAAGGGCACTTTTTGTAGATAGCTTCTCCCACACACACACCAGAGAGTCTCTACTTTATCTGCACCAAGATGGACACTACCACTACCCCTACCACTACTCTTCCCTCTGTGGAGGAGCTCCTTCAACAAATCTCTCTCCTTACCCAGGAGGTGGCTCTCTTAAGGCAGCAGCAGCAACAGTCAGTCACACCTCCAACTACTCAATCACCATTCTCCTCTGCTGCTAGAGAAGTCCATCCTCCCTCTGCTAGTCATGGTCCCCTTACCTTTGGTTCACAGTCTGGAATCAAGGTTTCCCCCCCTGAGCCATATGATGGCTCTATGTCAAAAGCAGAAACCTTTCTCAGTCAACTCAAATTATATTTCTATGGGAAAGGAATTGCAGATGACCTTCAAAGGGTTGTTTGTGCTCTATCCTATATGAAAGAAGGTACTGCTGGGAAATGGGCACTTGACAAGACTAAAATTCTGGATGGAGATTATTCCAAAGAGGGCCTTTGGGATGACTTTGTCTATGAATTCAGGGAGGTATTTGGAGATCCAGACCCTGCAAGCACAGCCAGGCATAGAATGAATCTTCTGAAGCAAGGGAGTCAAACTGCTGATCAATATGTGGCTAGCTTTAGGGAATTGGTCTCTGATACTGGGTACAATGATGCTGCTTTGGTTGAGAAGTTTCAGACTGGGTTAAACAGATCACTCAGGGAAAAAGTTTACAATGTCCCTGATATGCCTAAGACTCTGAATGGCTGGATCTCTTGGGCTACCAAGCTGGACAGGCAGTGGAGACAGATGGAAGCCTTTAACAAGTCTACCTCTACTACCTCTTCTCCCTTCTCAAAGGCTCCTAAGTCTCAGCCTAAGCCAGCAGCCCCCAGTCCTTCTCCCTTTTCAGGCAGTCAGAGAGGTTTTGTTGCTCAGGCAAAGCAACCAGATGTTATTCCCATAGAAGTTGACTCTGGATGGAGGTCAGTCAGGCCACTTATCTGCTTTAAATGCAGAAAACAAGGTCATAAGGCTGCTGACTGCAGATCCTCAGTCAACATCAATGCCATGAACCATGAGGAGTTGAAAGACTTCTATGGGAAACTCATCAAGGAAGAAGAAGGACAATCACAAGAACAGAAGAAGAATTTTTAGAGGCACCATTGGTGAAGGACATGTCCCAATGGAATAGATTTAATGTATTAGGAGATGAAAATGATAAAGCCAATCCCACCTCTTCTCAATCTGATACAGAAATCATGTCCTCAAATTCTGATTCTTCCCTTTCTTCTACTCTTGAGAGGATATACATCTTAGGACATAAGCCAAAGGCCTCCACCCATCTGTCAGTCATTCTCAAGACAATGGACACAGGAAAAAGGCTGTCTGTAGATGCTTTGCTTGACTCTGGAGCCACTGGTCTTTTTCTGGACACTGGTTTTGTAAAATACCATAATCTCAACACAAGGAAACTTCCTAGAGCCATTCCAGTCTACAATGTTGATGGTACTCTCAACAAAAGTGGCTCTATTCATGAGGAAGTAGACTTGATTATGGTGTATAAGAACCATACAGAAAAGGCTACCTTTGCTGTTTGTGACTTGGGAGACAAGACTGCTATTATTGGACATACCTGGCTCTATCTACACAATCCTGATGTCAACTGGAAGTCAGGTGATGTTCAGTTTACTAGATGTCCATCTGACTGCCACATGGAAGTGATTAGAGCCAGGAGAAAGAGACAGAGGATAGCTGCAGTACAGAGAAGACAGCTCCCTCAGTTTGATGATGAAGGTGTAGATCTTGTAGATCAGTCACCTGATTCTGACTCTGAGATTGAGCCTGAGGATAGGATATTTATTTCTTATCTCCATCCTCAGAAGCAGTTCATTAATGCTACCTCAACTGTGTCTCAGAAATTGGCAGAAGAGTCTCACCAACAGGCTGAATCCCCCAAGAAGACCTTTGAAGAAGCTGTCCCCAAGCATTATCACCAATTTAAGGGTGTTTTTTCAAAGGAGTCCTTTGATAGGCTACCTGACAGAAAGCCTTGGGATCATGCTATTGAGCTAAAGCCTGGGTCTGAGCCTTACAGATCAAAGATTTATCCTCTTTCCCCAAATGATCAAAAAGAGCTTGATGCCTTTTTAGAGGAGAATCTGAAGTCTGGTAGGATTAGACCATCCAAGTCACCTATGGCATCCCCTGTGTTCTTTGTTAAGAAGAAGGATGGCTCTCTTAGACTAGTCCAGGATTATAGGAAGCTAAATGAAATGACCATTAAGAACTCTTACCCTTTACCTCTCATTTCTGACATCATTACCAAACTCAGCAAAGCCAAGTATTTTACCAAGCTGGATGTCAGGTGGGGCTTTAACAATGTTAGAGTTAAGGAAGGGGATGAGTGGAAGGCAGCTTTCAGAACCAATAGAGGACTGTTTGAACCACTGGTCATGTTCTTTGGCTTAACCAACAGTCCTGCAACTTTCCAAACTATGATGAATGTCATCTTTATAGAGCTCATTGATGGCAATGTGGTCATTGTTTACATGGATGACATATTGGTCTTCACTGAAACTCTTGAACATCATAGGGAGGTAGTCAAGAAGGTCTTGCAAATCCTGGAAGATAACAAACTCTACCTTAAAGCAGAAAAATGTGAATTTGAAAAGGAAAAGATTGAATATCTTGGACTTATCATTTCACAAGGCAAGATTGAAATGGATCCTGTCAAGGTAGAAGGAGTTTCCAAATGGCCTGAACCTGAAAATGTCAAGGATATTCAATCATTCTTGGGATTTGTCAACTTCTACAGAAGGTTCATAGAGGATTTTGCAGACATTTCCAAGCCACTTCATGAATTGACAAAGAAAGGGACAGTCTGGAGATGGGGACTTAGACACCAGGAAGCATTTGATCAGCTAAAGCTTAAGGTCACATCCTCCCCTGTTTTAATCTTCCCTGATGACAACAAACCTTACAAAGTTGAAGCAGATAGCTCTGATTATGCTACTGGAGCTGTGTTGTCTCAGGAAGGTTTGGATGGGAAATGGCATCCTGTAGCCTTTATGTCTAAGTCTCTCTCTGAAGTAGAAAGGAATTATGAGATCCATGACAAGGAGATGCTGGCTATTATCAGAGCACTAGATGAATGGAGACATTATCTTGAAGGGACTCAACATACCTTTGAGATCTGGACAGACCACAAAAACCTAGAGTACTTTATGACTGCCCAAAAGCTAAGCAGAAGGCAGGCCAGATGGTCACTCTTTTTGTCCAGATTTGACTTCTCTCTTCATCATAGGCCTGGTAAAAAGTCTTTGAAGCCAGATGCATTGTCTAGGAGATCAGACCATAAGAAGGGGGAGAATGATAATGAAAATGTAGTTCTTCTCAAACCTTCCTACTTCAAGATCCAGGCTCTCAAACAGGGTCATACCACATTGGCTGGTCAAGAGACTGATCTTCTCAAAAAGATTAGAGAAGCAAAGGACTTTGATGAGAAAGTGGTCAAGGCAGTACAAGAGATGAAAAAGTCTTCAACCAAAAAGATAGATGGACAGGAATGGTCAGAGGAGCAAGGACTTGTTCTCTACAGAGGAAAGGTGTATGTTCCAAAAGACAAAGACCTTAGAAGGAAAATTGTGGAACTACATCATGATGCCTACATTGCTGGACATCCAGGAAAATGGAAGACAATAGAGTTAGTCTCTAGAAATTACTGGTGGCCAGGGATGTCTCATTATATTGCAGCCTACACCAGAGGATGTGATAGATGTAACAGGACCAAGACATTCCCTGCTAAACCTGTTGGCTTCCTAACTCCAACTGAGATTCCCTCTGATGTCTGGCAGACTATTTCTGTGGACTTTATCACTGGCTTACCTGAATGTCAAGGGTATAATGCCATCATGATAGTTGTAGACAGGCTTAGCAAGATGATCCACATTATACCTACCACAGATGAGGTCACATCTGAAGGTACTGCTAAGCTCTACAGAGACTATGTTTGGAAATTGCATGGTCTACCTATCAAAATCATCTGTGATAGAGGTCCTCAGTTTGTCTCCAAATTTATGAAAGAGCTTAACTCTATACTTGGTATTCAGACTGCTTCATCTACAGCCTACCATCCTCAAACTGATGGTCAGACTGAGAGAGTCAACCAAGAAGTAGAACAATATCTCAGGCTCTTCATAAACCATAGACAGGATGACTGGGTAGAATGGTTGGCTTTGGCTGAATTTTCCTACAACAACAGAGTTCAGGCCTCTACCAGACAGACACCATTCATGCTCAATAATGGTAGACATCCAAGAATGGGCACAGAACCTCTCAGAGACAGCAAGATGGACACTGTAGATACCTTTGTGAAAAACATGGAAGAGGCCAGGAAAGAAGCAGAGTCTGCACTCAAAAAGGCTGCTGATGACATGGCTAAATTCTATGATAGAAACAGAGGTATTCCCACAGAATTCAAAGTTGGAGACATGGTTTGGTTGGATGGAAAAGATCTGAAGACTGATAGGCCTTCCAAGAAATTGGATGACAAGAGATATGGACCATACAAAGTCACCAAAGTTGTTGGTTCAAATGCCTATGAGCTCAAACTCCCTAAAACCATGAAAATCCACCCAGTGTTCAATGTTGTCAAACTCATGCCCTACCATCCTGATACTGTTGGAAGGAAGCCTCCCTCTAGACCTCCACCTGTCATTAAAGGAGAAAATCCTGAATGGGAAGTTGAGTACATCAAGGATAGCAGATTATTCAGAAATAAGCTGCAGTACTTGGTTAAATGGAAGAATTATCCAAATGAGGAAAGCAGTTGGGAACCTGCTGAGCATTTGAAGAAGGCAGCCAAATCAATCAAAGAATTCCATGCCAAGCATCCAGCTGCACCCAGAAGGATTTCTGCTCTTACTTTTGATAGACTTTCTTTTTCACCTTTAATTAACTTCACTGAACCTCCTCCTCCTCTGAAACCCTCTAAACTTACTCATACATGTGCACATTGTGGGAAATGTGCCTTAGAGAGGGGGTGATGTCAGGGTTTCCCCTATTTTCTCCTATTTTTCTATATTTATTTCGTATTTTTCCCTTTCTTAATTATGTAGATATCTTATCTCTTTTACATCTTTGATTATCTCCTTAATTATCTTCTTGATTATCACTCAGATCTTTGATTAGATACTTATCATCTTTATTTCCCATGAGCACTGCCTCACTTGCTCCACATCATTCTTCTCCTTGTTTCATGATGACATTGTCTTATTCATCATTTCTTTATGATGTCATTGTCTTACTCATCCTTCTGTTTCATGATGTAATGTAGGAATATTCTAGAATAGCTGTAGGGTATATATACTGGACATGTAGGTAGCTGTAGCCCCAGCTTCAATCTCTTAGGATATCCACTATCATTGGTGTGATCTCTTAGAACCATTGAGTGTCTCTCTCTCTTCATCTCTCTCTCTCTCTCTCTTGCTTTGTCTTTGTTGGTGGCCTTGTCACACTGATCTTAGTGTTGCCCTGACAGGGTCAAACAGCGAAAGTTACCCGCCTGCGAAGCTATCCAATACCAAGGACAGCCCTGCCACGGAATGGACTCCCTATGGGACGCCCTCCATAACACCTACAACTCGGCCTCCGGCCGAGTGGTAGATCTCACAGTGCTAGATCCCCTCCCTACTCTTCAGGAAAGAGACTGGCCCCCATTCTCCAAGCTAGAATTGGACGAGGCACTAGCGTCTTGTTCAAGTCTGTCCTCCCCAGGCCCGGACCATGTGTCCTGGCCAGTTCTCAAAAAAGTTGTGAAGCAGCAAGCTGCTTCACAACTTCTTATCGACCTCGCCAACGCCTGCATTCGTGTCAGGCATTGGCCGAGGCACTTTAAGGAATCGACCTCGGTCATTATACCGAAGCCGGGCAAACCTACATATTCAGACCCCAAAGCATTCCGGCCTATAGTGCTGTTGAACACCATGGGGAAACTCATTGAGAAGATGATCTCGAATCGTCTTCAGTACGACATGATCAAGTTTGACCTTGTTCATCCCAATCAAGTCGGAGGAGTGCGACAGCGCTCAACCGAAGACGCAGGGTTGTACCTTACCCATCTGATTCGTACCGGGTGGACTAAGGGACTTAAGACCAGCGTTGTCGCATTCGACATCGCCCAGTTCTTCCCATCTCTTAACCATGACATGCTCAAGGCAATACTCAGGAAACAGGGGTTCTCGCCACTTGTGGCGTGGTTCTTCTCATCCTACCTTGTCGACCAATACACCTCATACAGGTGGAATTCGTTCACATCTGACCCCCGGCAGGCAGATGTCGGTGTGGAACAGGGCTCTGCCCTGTTCCCCGTCCTTTCAGCATTATACATCGCTCCAGTGATGAAATTATACCATATGGAAGAGATATCTCGCAAGACATCACTTCTATCTTACGTGGATGACGGCACATGCATTGCCCAGGCCAAAACTCTCCAGGAGAACATGGTAACCCTTGTGGCTGCCTATGCAGTCCTCCTTCGACTCTTCACCGCCATTGGACTCATACTTGAACACAACAAGTCCGAATACTCCTGCTTCGACCGGTTGCACAACTACGACCCACCACCCCTCGACCTCGGCTATGCCCCCTATACGGGGGACACCCCCCTCCGCCCGAAGCGCGTCTGGCGCTACTTGGGGTTCTACTTTGACCGCAAGCTCACATTCAAAGAGCATGTGCGGTTCTACTCTACCAAGTCTCTCTCATCAGTGAAAGCCATGAAGATGCTAGGAAGTTCAACTCGCGGTCTCCATCCTAAGGAGAAGCGATTAATATACCGGGCGTGCGTGTTACCAATCGCAACGTACGGATACCGTCTGTGGTACTTCAAAGGCTCCCGATCCAAGGGAGCTCTCGAAGACTTGCGCAAAATGCAGCATAAAGCGGCACTTTGGATCACAGGTGCAGTTTGCACCTCCCCCACAGGCGGGGTTGAGGCCCTTGCGGGCCTCATCCCCGTCCACCTCCATCTGAAGAAACTTGGCGGTCGGTCCAACTACCGGGCTGCCACGTTATCAGACACCCACCCTCTTAGGTCGCTCCTCTCCAAGGAGCATCATAAGCGGGCCGACGTTCACTCGTTGGCAATCTCAAGGCTCACTCCTGCTCAGAAAGCAAAGGTAGGAGGGGCCCTCATGGAGATAGACTGCCATCTCCCTGAACTCACAGAGTCTTTCTCGCCTGTCGCGACAGGGGCTCGTCCTAGAAACAGGATGTTGGATTTATTCGACGACCGCTTCACATTTGAACCGTGCCCAACTGACGACGAGTCAGCAGACGCGGTTCGCATAGGTCTCAATCAAGTGCTTCGAGAAGCACAAGACCAAGAAACAACGGTGTATTGCACGGTCGACGCTTCGGTGCCGAACGACATACAACGACAGGCGGTTTCAACTGCCCTACTATACCGGGGACATGAACGGACTCATACCGTATCGCATCCTGCCGGACGAGTGACTGCCCCCGATGCAGAGCTCTTTGCCATCCGCTCAGCGATTGTCCTTGCCACTCAGCAGGACGATTGCGAACGGATAGTCATATTCACTGACTCGATGGCTTCGGCCAAACGAGCGCTGGACCCCACCCTCCATAGTGGCCAAGGACATTCTTTGGCCATCTGTCGAGCTTTACAAGCGTGGCTAGAAGAAGATGCTGCGTGCAAAGTAGATTTCATTCAGGTTCCATGGAAACTGAAATGGAGGATACACCAAGAAGCCAATGACATCAGTCGGGTTCAAGTCGAACCTGTCGGGGACCACCCGGCTACCTCTTTGGATAGTGTGCGAAAGGTCGTCACTAAAGGCGTTCAGGAGGAATGGAAGATTCTCTTCCGTGACCCCAACTATCGAGGGCATAACTTCTTGCCCCTCAAGAATCTCGCCAGGGATTTGCTCGAGCCGACGTATCTTCAAGAAGGTACTTGGCTCCGTGAAGTGAAAGACGCACACATACCGTACGTCGCGAGGATGAACAGATGCATCCTCAATCACGCTCCCATTGGTGCTTATTACGAGCGCTTTAACATTCAAGAACCCCATGCATGCGAATGCGGTCACCACCTGCAGACGCGCGCACATATATTGCAAGTGTGTACGAAACATACACGCGAGCACGACGGTCGGTCACCGGAACTCCTGGTGCATCTGATCAAATTCCTGGATGACAACGAGTAAGTGTTTGCGTTCAGGCGACCCGCAGGGGTTGGATAAGCAGGCTGGGCTACGGTTCAGCCTGCGGGACATACTCTTCTCGGGCTGCAGAACGTGTTCTGCTTGGACTTCGGATTCTTTGCCATTACAATGGCGCGCACCTCAGTACTCGGACTTGTGGGATTCGTCCTGACCCTGCGGGGGCGTTCAGGGCCCTTTAGTGGGTACCTTGGTTTGTGGGTTTCGGCTTGACCCTTCGGGGGCACCCGGGCTAAGTGGAAGCAGCGATGCGACTTGGAACGTAAGGGACTGCGGATTGGGTGGAGCGGGGACTGTGGGCTGGGTTGGGGGTGGACTGTGGGTTGGGCTCGATGCCTGACCACAATGCTTACACGCTTGCGACGGCGCCCGCGCTGTTGAACCAGCAACATTCTGACCGCCTAATGGCGGTCTGCAATCTTGGCAGGCCTATGCCCGCCCTCACAGACGTAGCGTAGTATTGAATCTTGCTTAGCATGCTTTTGTATGTAACGTAGGGACCGGACTGCAATCGCGCACCGGAATACAAGTGGGACTTCGGTCCTTTGATTTTTAAAAAAAAAAAAAAAAATGGCCAAGGAATGCCCTTGTCCACTATGGAGGGTGGGGTCCAGTGCTCGTTTGGCAGAAGCCATCGAGTCAGTGAATATGATGATCCGTTCACAATCGTCCTGCTGGGTGGCAAGCACCAGTTACTGACACCTATATGTATCATAAACCGGTAGTTGCCCAATTTACTTGATGCATCCAGGCCGGAAATGACCCCAGTGCCCAAGTTGATCTATGTCTTCATCGGGTACTCTCTGTGACACCCAATTCATCACTTGGCATGACTGGCTTCTGTATAGGCACCATCAAACGTGCTATTTTAAACCAATGTCCTATTTCTGAGTCGGCATCATTGGCCGAGATGTCAATCTGATGACTGCACAGCTTTCTAATTGATAAGATCAATTTTTGAAATACATTATCATATCGTGACTCGAGTCGGATCTAATCTGATCTGCTTCAAATGTTCGCGAGCTGATCAATAAAATATTATAACGGTTGAGCTACGAGTAATGAGGGGACAAGAAAACTATTATAGGAGGCCATAAAATAAGGAAAGTTTCTATGTAAGCTATCAATGGGGGTATAACCAGGCGACAAAAAATAGTAAAAGATTAAAGATTACGAGCATCACTCAACGCATTCAAAACCCATGCCACGTCTTTGAGAGCAGTCTTCCATGCTCTTTCTCCACCGCCGCCCGAGTTCCCTTTTGCAGCTACGCCCCAGAACCACAATGCTGCTATCAATGTATACAACCCGTTCTTACCGGGTCTCTTAAAGATGTCCAAGTCCCCGTTGACGTCACGCCTGAGAGCGCCAGAGCTACGTTGAACTCTCCATTCGGGCTGGAGACTATGCCACCAATTCTTGAATTCACGTTGAAAGCCGCGTAAATTGGTGATGGTCGGCCTCGTGCTCCTGGCAGTCTTTATCCAATATCCAATGCATGCTGGACGCCCCTCGGACACAATCTTAGCTTTATCTGCGTAGTTCGAGGCGTCTTTCTGGTAGCTGGCCCAGCTGCGAAGAATTTTATGCCAGTCGGAACCCATGGGCACGGATTGAAAGGTTTCCAGTGCCTGGGAAAACCACGCATCAGCCCCGACCGGTGCAGAAACGAAGTATACGCCAGATGTCGAGGCAGGAGCATCCGTCAGACCTGCCACAGAAGCTTGAATCTTGGGTGAACATGGTAGGACGGTAGGTACATCTGCAGATTCGCCGTCCGGTGCGCTTTCCATAGGAAGGTGCTTTGATTTCTTCCTGGTGTTGGGACTTTCGACTTTGTGTACATCGATGTTGGAATCATTGATCCTTCGCTTATTGGACAATGGTGGTGGGGAAATAGCGGGTGTCTCAGACGCGAGAGGAAGTTGCTCAGGAGAACGAACAGGGACATCAGTAGGAGCAGAATTCAAGGGCACGCTGGGAGATGGGGCTCGAGAAACAGGCGGGGAGTGGACAGGCGAGATGCAGCCTGAAGAAGAGTGGCTGGTTTGCGAGAGGAGGGCTGGGGTCGGTTGCCTGGGCTTGACAGGGTTGGCTGTTGATGTATCAACAACCGCTTGCGTTGTACATATGCTGGACAATGACTCAGCCGATACCGTTCGTGGCTTGCCGAACATCGAAATCTTGATTGTGCTTGCATCCTCTGTGCAGTCCAAAGTAAAAAGTTGACTATTCTCGTCGTCTGCGAAGACTCGAGCCAAAGAGCCGTAGTTGTTAGGTAAAGTCGATGCGCGACATTCCTCGACGGCTGCGATATGAAGTGTTAGGGGTGATTTATATCTGTATAATTTACACGTACGTACTGTAGCATTTTTTAAGGAAATTACCAAAGATCGGAAGTATGTACTCTTTGTATGCGCGCCGTTCTGACTTGCCGAAATTCATTTTGACATTTCCTCGAGTTTCTCCAGAGTGAATGCTGGTGATCATACAACGTAGTTAGACCCTAGTAGAACATAGCAAAGAGCGAGCATACCTGATCATATTTAATCGACCTTGGTCGGCAGGTTCTGGGCCACCAGCGATTAATGTGACTTTCCATCCCGTATAAGTGGCGATGGCATCAAGAATAGGTTGTACGAAAGTCAGCAAATTTTGAATTGCTCTGTGAAAAGATGAGGATACGAATATGATCAAAGACAACTATATTACATACCTCTGCCGGTCCATTGGTTGATCGGATGGATCTCGCTTTTGAGATCTTTCGTACTGGAGAAGTGCGTCGTCGTGCTCCCGCCTAGCGCGATCTTCCCAGACCTAACGTTCTTCGTCTGCTAGCATGCTAAAACATTCCTTATATATTTGGCTTCGCAAGGCTGCATGTCGTTTTACGTGGATAGATTGCTCGTTCATGCGTTGGTCGAATATTGGGTCGACTAGAGACCGGTTATGTGGACCCCAGACATTGTACACAGTTTTAAGGCGGGGTTTCTTCGATGAAGTGCCGCTGAGCTGGGACACGAGAGCCATCATGGGATTTGAGGTAGCATTGGCTTCTGGCTTCGGAGCTGATTTGTTGGATTTCTGATACTGATATTGTAGTCGCCGCCGAACTTGCTGTATTAATTTATGAATACATAGTAAATAAGGAATCTACAGTGGACTGACCTCTTTACGAAACTTGATCAATTTTACTTTTACTTGCTCTTCGTATGCAGCAAGCGCAGTGGCATAGCTTTCTGATCCCATAGACGTTTCTTCTTCTGGAATTTTGAGCTCCTCATCAGGCGCATTGTCGTCTACTTGAGTGAGCCATTCTTCGGTTGGCTCCTCGCTGTGATCCAAGGATACCGGGAAGTGTTTGAAGTACCGCCGTTGAATATCGGCAATGGTGTCACCCAGATGGTTTTTGGCAACAGCTTCGCTATAAATTCCCATTTGTTTCTGGAGGAAATCTTTCCTCATGGGAGTGAAGGACCCTGGGTTCACCATAAATGATAAATGTAAGTGGGGGGAAATCAAAGAGAACAGCCAGCAGTGGTACGAAAACGAACAAGAATAAATGGTACACACCACCAGCAAACCAATCGAATATGAAACACCAGAAATAATGGGATGGTATGTGCACCACTTTCGAAATCCATGCATTTTTGACAATAAATCACAGATCTCGAGATGCTTAGCGTACACAAAAATTCAAATCTGGTTAGGTTGTTATCGCGTAGGATCAACGTAACCCTTTTTGTATTATCGGATACATCCGACTTACCTTTTTCATTCACTTCTGTCACTTGTGACAATTGTTCCTTTGTCCATAACCACAACATACTGCCTTCGCATACCTCAATTTACTACCCGTGTATCCCAGGCCCAAACGTATAAATGGGTCCAGCTATCAGCGTTTTGAATCAGCACCCCCACTTTCTTTAAACCACAACCAACTTACATGTTCTTTACCATGCAACCCACCTCTGCCAACGTCTCTCACAACTCTGTTGTTTCTGCTGGTTTCCCTAGTTCGTACACCTGTTCTCTAACCCTTACTTGTTGACTAATCCATCTCCAGATACCATCCTTGCCTTTTCCCAGTCTGGGAAGACAGAGACCAGTCGCCGTCTCCCTGATAGCAAGGTATCAGGTATCGTTTCTTTCTTTCTATTCTATTTATACGATCACGCTAACGCGTATTAGGTCCTTATCAGTTCGAGACGCTCGTGAAAAGCCACGGCACCAAAATATTCCAGCATATCACTCTTCCAGCCAATCTCCTTCCCGGACACGAGTAAGTCGTCGTTTCATCTTATGTTTCGCTAGTTAAAATGGATCCGATAAACAGGTCCGACAATGGTGTGACTGCCTCTTCCATCGGCCTTCACCTCATCGTTCCCAACGTGCCCAACGTTCCCACCACTATCCTTCTCCCTATCCTCAATCGTGCCTTGAGGAAGTTGGTCGCCCAATTGCAGGTTGGTGGTAGTCCTGAGTTGGCCATCAACGTGGACACCATCCAGCAGCATGGGGTTGCTTCGTCCAGCTCCGGCCCCTCGAAGCACAAACGCGGCCAACCACAAATGACGGCAACTATGAAGAAGATCAAGGGAGCAGGCTCCAGCCGCACTCGAGGCTCTATCGACACCGCCGATTATGAGAACGATGCCGACATTGAAGCAGACAACAGCTCTAGCACTCAGATTGACGACAACGACACTGACACCATGTAAAGTGGCTGACTGGTTTCTCACTGGTGCTTGATCTTTTGGGTTTCACTGCCCACTCCTCACCGCTTGCTCTTTGTACATAAACATTGCTGTTGCTGGCCATTCATTTCAGTATACCACTATATTAGCTTTTAATAATGATTGTTTCACCTACTTCTTAGACGGGATAAACTCACCGCTCTTCAATGAGTCTCAGATACACGTTCATTGGTTCTGCCTTTTGCAAAGTAGACTTCATTCAGGTTCCATCGAAACTGAAATGGAGGATACACCAAGAGGCCAATGACATCAGTCGGGCTCAAGTCGAACCTGTCGGGGATCACCCGGCTACTTCTTTGGATAGTGTACGAAAGGTTGTCACTAAAACAGTACAGGAGGATTGGAAGACTCTCTTCCGAGACCCCAACTATCGAGGGCATAACTTTATGCGCCTCAAGAATCTCGCCGGGGATTTACTCGAGCCGACATATCTCAACGAAGGTACTTGGCTCCGCGAAGTGAAGGGCGAGCTAGTAATGCTCGTCGTGAGGATGAATAGATGCATCCTCAATCACGCTCCCATTGGTGCTTATTATGAGCGCTTCAACATTCAAGAACCCCATGCATGCGAATGCGGCCACCACCTGCAGACGCGCGCACATATATTGCAAGTGTGTACAAAACATACACGCGAACACGACGGTCGGTCACCGGAACTCCTGGTGCATCTGATCAAATTCCTGGATGACAACGAGTAAGTGTTTGCGTTCAGGCAACCCGCAGGGGTTGGATAAGCAGGTTGGGCTACGGCTCAGCCTGCGGGACATGCTCTTCTCGGACTGCGGAACTTGTCCTGCTCGGTCTTCAGACTCTTTGCCATTACAATGGCGCACGCCTCAGTACTCGGACTTGTGGGATTTGTCCTGACCCTGCGGGGGCGTTCGGGGCCCTTTAGTGGGTACCTTGGTTTGTGGGTTTCGGCCTGACCCTTCGGGGGCACCTGGGCTAAGTGGAAGCAGCGATGTGACTTGGAATGTGGGGGGACTGCGGGCTGGGTGGGGCGGGGACTGTGGGCTGGGTGGGGTGCGGACTGTGGGTTGGGTTTGATGCCCGGTCACATTGCTTAATCGCTTGCGACGGCGCAAGCGCAGTCAAACCAGCAACATCCCGACCGCCTAACGGCGGTCTGCAATCTTGGCAGGCCTTTGCCCGCCCTCGCAGACGTAGCGTAGTATTAAATCTTGCTTAGCATGCTGTTGTATGTAACGTAGGGACCGGACTGCAATCGCGCACCGGAATACAAGTGGGACTTCGGTCCTTTGATTTTTAAAAAAAAAAAAAAAAAAACCATGCTCCTGGAAACGTTAATAGATACTGTTGACGTTATCTTTGTACAAGAACTGCCCTGGCGGATAATAAGACAAGCGCCTTCCTTATTAGAGGATGCCATAGCGCTACTAGACATAGCCGCCGAACTTGACCTAGAATGGACAGAACCGTCCAATCCGGGCCCTACATTTATATCCAACAATCCAGACCTTCGGCCATCAGTCATAGATCTGGTATTCCGCGGGATTGCTGAGTCAGCGAGAAGTCGTGTCACTCGAGCACCGGAACATCAGGGGCGAACGGATCACATTCCGTTGATAGCTTCTGTCAAATTAGCATATGACGTCGAAGACGTGATCTGCTTCACAATCGCAAAGGGCTCCGACGCTTACAAAGCGTGGAAGACCGAGCTGCCAGAGAAGGTTGCTGCCATAGAGGTAGAACGTCTCGAAACCAGGGATGATGTTGAGCGAGTGGCGCAAGCCCTCGCCAACGTCTTCACCGCTGCGTGGGACTCCCATGCAAAGGAGACCCGAATCACAAAACACTCGAAACCATGGTGGAATGACGAGTGCACAAACACGCTCGCCGCATATCGTCTGGATAAAACCGATGAGAAGTAGAAAGCATTTCGCAAAACCGTTAAGGATGTCAAGCACGACTTCTTTGAACTTTGGATCACAGAAATTGCATACA
Organism: Agrocybe praecox; assembly: GCA_964017145.1. Taxonomy (NCBI): domain Eukaryota; kingdom Fungi; phylum Basidiomycota; class Agaricomycetes; order Agaricales; family Agrocybaceae; genus Agrocybe; species Agrocybe praecox. The sequence goes on along the minus strand of OZ024848.1, from coordinate 786,663 downwards.
CTAACAGACGCCCGTGGGACCTAATGGAATGGGTCAAACAGCGCAAGTTACCCGCCTGTAAAGCCATCCAATACCAAGGACAGCCCTGCCATGGAATGGACTCCCTATGGGATGCCCTCCATAACACCTACAACTCGGCCTCCGGCCGAGTGGTAGATCTTACAGTGCTAGATCCCCTTCCTACCCTGCAGGAAAGGGACTGGCCCCCATTCTCCAAGTTAGAACTGGATGAGGCGCTAGCGTCTTGTTCAAGTCTCTCCTCCCCAGGCCCGGACCATGTGTCCTGGCCAGTTCTTATCGACCTCGCCAACGCCTGCATTTGTGTCGGGCATTGGCCGAGGCACTTTAAAGAGTCGACATCAGTCATTATTCCGAAGCCGGGAAAACCTATATACTCAGACCCCAAAGCGTTCCGGCCCATTGTGCTGTTGAACACCACAGGGAAACTTATTGAGAAGATGATCTCGAATCGCCTTCAATACGACATGATCAAGTTTGACCTTGTTCATTCCAACCAAGTCGGAGGAGTGCGTCAGCGCTCAACCGAAGACGCAGGGTTGTACCTTACCCATCTGATTCGCACCGGTGGACTAAGGGACTCAAGACCAGTGTTGTCGCTTTCGACATCGCCCAGTTCTTCCCATCTCTTAACCATGACATGCTCAAGGCAATACTCAGGAAGCAGGGGTTCTCGCCATTAGTGGCACAGTTCTTCTCATCCTACCTCGTTGACCGATACACCTCATATAGGTGGAACTCGTTCACATCCGACCCCCGGCAGGCGGACGTAGGCGTGGGACAAGGCTCCGCCTTGTCCCCCATCCTCTCAGCATTGTACATCACCCCGGTGATGAAGTTATACCATATGGAAGAGATATCTCGCAAGACATCACTTCTATCATACGTGGAAGACGGCACATGCATTGCCCAAGCCAAAACCCTCCAGGAGAACACGGTAACCCTTGTGGCTGCCTATGCAGTCCTCCTTCGACTCTTTACCGCCATTGGACTTATCCTCGAACACAACAAGTCCGAGTACGCCTGCTTCGACCGGTCGCACAACTACGACCCGCCACCTCTCGATCTCGGCTATGCCCCCTATACGGGAGACACCCCTCTACGCCCAAAGCGCATTTGGCGCTACCTAGGCTTTTACTTTGATCGCAAGCTCACATTCAAAGAGCATGTGCGATTCTACTCCACAAAGTCTCTCTCATCGGTGAAAGCCATGAAAATGCTTGGAAGCTCAACTCGTGGTCTCCACCCCAAGGAGAAGCGACTATTATACCGTGCATGCGTTCTACCAATAGCAACGTACGGATATCGTCTGTGGTACTTCGAAGGCTCCCGATCTAAGGGAGCTCTTGAAGACCTGCGCAAAATGCAGTGTCAAGCGGCACTTTGGATCACAGGTGCGTTTCGCACCTCCCCACAGGCGGAGTTGAGGCCCTTGCGGGCTTCATCCCCGTCCATCTCCATCTGAAGAAACTAGGCGGCCGGTCCAACTATCGGGCTGCCACGTTATCAGACACCCATCCGCTTAGGGCGCTCCTCTCCGAGGAGCACCACAAGCGGGCTGACGTTCACCCGTTAGCAATCTCAAGGCTCACTCCTGCGCAGAAAGCAAAGGTAGGAAGGGCCCTCATGGAGATCGACCGTCATCTCCCTGAACTCACAGAGTCTTTCTTGCCTGTCACGACAGAGGCTCGGCCTGGAAACAGGATGTTGGATTTATTCGACGACCGTTTCACTTTTGAACCATGCCTGACAGACAATGAGTCAGCGGACGCGGTTTGTGTCGGTCTCAACCAAGTGCTTTGTGAAGCACAAGACCAAGAAACAACAGTGTATTGTGCGGTCGACGCTTCGGTGCCGAACAATATACAACGACAGGCGGTTTCGACTGCCTTACTATACCGGGGACACGAACGGATTCATGCCGTATTGCATCCTGCCGGACGAGTAACTGCGCCCGACGCAGAACTCTTTGCCATCCATTCAGCAATTGTCCTTGCCACCTGTTGGACTACGTATCTGGTCAGCACTCGATCAGGACACGTGGTTTATACCTTTCTATATAAACCACTTGTTTTCATTCTATTACCTCAGTTGTCATCTTCTTTTCCGACACTGAGGTATGTTTCGTTATAGATTCATTCGTGCTCAACTATGTACTCATTCATACTACCTAGCTCACTATTGTCGTGTATAGGTATAAAATATAGTTGTCATCTTCTTTTCCGACACTGAGCTCGCTATTGTCGTGTATAGGTGTACACTCAACAGGTTATGGGCCCCGCTTAGGCAACATTCTCTTACAATCATCATACTTTTTCTTTGGCTCGCTCTTTGCGATCTCGCCCTTGTTGTTTTCACCTAGAGTGGACTTTCCTCCCTAGTCAGGTTTCCGTGGACCGTAATCACGCGCATACATTCACTTCCTAGAGGCGATTTTATTACCTCTGGTCGGGTAGCCCTGAACCGTAATCAGCCGCATATCAATGTCTTCCTTCAATCCTTGGCATGAGGATCGTACTCCTCTTCCGTCTGGTCATCGTTCTCGCTCTCGCTCGGTATCACCGGTTCTTCCTCCTGTTCCCCATCGTAATCGCTTTCCTTTCATTGCATCTTCTGATAATGTTTTTAATCCGAATTCGGATGATTCTCCTATTGTTCACTCTTATAATTTACCAAATTTGCCCCCTCGCCTTCGCGATCTTCCTCCTCATTTTCGTCACTCTAATGTTCCTTCTTCTCCTTTGGCTGCATTGCATGCACGTACACATCGTAATTCTCCTTATGAAACTCCTCGTCGTATCATTCCTATGACTTCATCCAGGCCAGGGCCTCTTCTTCGTCCACCTGCTTCTATTCGTCAACTTTCTGTAAAAAGTCCTATTGTTACTCCTGCGATACCTTTGCCTTCCCGTCCTACTCTTTCTTCTCCTTTGCCTCCTCGTCCTGTTACTTCTTTAAATTCTCTTCATTCTTCTTTGGATTCTAAACCTCTTACTGTTCCAAGCCTTTCTTCTATTCCCATCCTTAAAACTAGATTAGATTTCTTAGCTTGGGAGAACCAGGTGGTATTGATGCTGCAGAGCTTGGACCTATATGGACACATCCTGGACCCCTCTATGCCTGTTCACCCTGGACTGCCTTATGACGAAAGACCTGTGGTTATGCCGCCTTTACCGGATCCCTGTACAAAGGCTCAGCTGGACACCTGGAGGAAATGGAGAATGAATGACGCCGTTGCATGCCAGATTCTGACTGGACGTTTGAGTGATGTTGCGAGATCATTGCTGCCACCATCCGTTGCGCCTAGAGAACTTCGAACTGCCTCCTTGATTTTCAAAAGGCTCGCTACTCATTTCGGTGTTCGATCTTTTATCGAATGCGCGGATCTTGTCAATCGCCTTTATGCACTTCGTTGTGATCCAGCCAATGTTACCGAATACGTTACGACATGGTCTAGCAACATTACCTATCTGTCGTCACTTGGTCATCCCGGGAGCATGAGGATCTACATCAGCAGTCTTGTGCGAGGTCTTCCGAACAATTTGACATACTGCACTTTGCGAGCTACTCTCAACGTTACGCTCTCAAACACGGATGACGATGATATCGAATGTTTCCACAACATTTGTGAAGATATCCGCACACTCGAAATTAATTTCCAGGCTCCTGCCACTATCCAATCTGCACCTCATGTCCGTCGTGGTAACTCAAACACTGCTGTTATGCCTCAGGCTTCCACTACATCAGTTTCGCAAAACGCAGCTCGGCCTTCTAATTCTGGTGGAGCTGTGAACAGACCTGTCGCAACCAACCGGGCGGGATTGCTGTGCTCTAACTGTAATATGCCTGGTCATCTTGTTGCAACATGCTTCAAGCCTGGTGGCGGATTGGCTGGACGGCGTGAGAAATTCGTGGCTACTCGGCAACGTGCTCAAGCTTTCCTGGCTGGTTCGGCTCATGCGGTGGAAGGGGAAAATCTTGATTTGTCACTACCTACTATGCCTGGTACATCAGCCTCTGTCAATTCCCGCCCAGCGTCACCTTACACATCCGCTTCACCAACAACATTTGATGATGCATCCATTGTAGAACCACTAGCTGCGTTATCTGTATCCTCGTTCCCAACCTCAATTGAGCGATTTGACTTGTACGATTTGTGTGAATCCCCTAAGTTTCAAAATGTGGCTTTTTCGGGTATTCATGGCTTGTCGTCGACTGCTTTCGTCTCCATATCAAATCGCTACAATGCCTTGTTGGACTCCGGATGCACAAATCATCTTTTCAATGATCGTTCACTGTTTTCAGATTTCAATGCTTCAAAATCGGTTTCCATCGGTACGGCAAACTGTGGATCGATGAAGGCTTTGGGGTCTGGCACAGTTACATTTCGATATGTGCATAACAGCGTACCTGTCGACTTTGCTCTGCACGATTGCCTTTTTGCTCCAGATGTGCCTCTCGCTCTTCTCTCAGTTGGAGCTTTAAACAACAAAGGTCTGCGGATTGTGTTCGAAACAGATGCTCCATTGGCTACCATGACCCATGCCCGACTTCCTGGATTCCAATTGTCAGCTGACAAACGTAACCGATTGTACTGGATGAACCTCGATTTCATTCGCCCGTTGCCTGACACTGTTTCTCACCCTGTCGCTGCGTTACCCGCTGTCCCGATGCAGAACAATGTTTATCCTAAGCTAAAATTGACGCCACACCTTTGGCATCGCCGTCTCGGTCATCTGGGACTCGACGCTACACGTAACCTGCTTTCAAAGGATTACACGACAGGGTTGGAGTACATTGGGCCTTTCACGTTTGGAAATTGCGTAGCTTGCATTATTGGGAAGTCTCCTCAGTTGCCGTACTCGAATAACGCTGTTCGTGCTGAAAACGTTGGTGACCTGCTACACATGGATGCGTGCGGTCCTTTTACGAAGATGTCGTTTCGTAATAAGACTCAGTTCGTGATTATTCTGGATGATCGTTCAAACTGGGGCTTTTACAAGTCGATGGTCAAACGTACCGAGATCCTTGAATTTGTGCAGCGGATTGAGTCATTCATTTTCCGTTTAACAGGCCGCCGTGTAAAGATCTTACGTTTTGATGGCGCTTTGGAATTCGGAAAGGGTCCACTTGGTGATTGGCTCCGTTCGCAGGGTATTGTTGTGCAGCAGACAGCTCCTTATGCTCATTCTCAGAACAGGAAAGCGGAACGTTATATTCGGACTGTAGAGGAATCGGCTCAGACGTTACTGGCAGCTGCTGGTTTATCTATGGCTTTCTACGATGACGCAGCAGAGACAGCAGTTTATCTTCGGAATAGGACACCAACTTCTGTGTTACCAACGAATACGACTCCTTTTGAGGTCTTGAATGGGTCGAAGCCAAACCTGTCCCATCTTCGTGTGTGGGGATGCCAGTGTTTTGTTTGGATACCGCCTGAGGTCCGCAAGAAAGGCGATCTTTCACGTTATGAAGCTATTTTCGTTGGTTATGATGAACACAGGGTGGGTTGGCGTGTGCGAAGGTTAAATGGATCTTATGCTTTCTCCCGTGATGTCAAATTTGTGGAAGATATGTCAGCTCGATTTTCTATCCCGAAGTCCTTGTCTCCTCCAGTGGAAGTGTCTGCCTCCAGTGTTGCTTCACCATTATTAGGCCCAAGGGTTCGACAACGTACTGCGGCAGGGCATGCTTATGATGAAGTGATGGCTTTGAAAAGGGAGAGTGCTGCTGCCCGTAAAGCACAGAAGTCTGCGATGGTAGCGTTCCTGGCTTCGAAGACAGGCTTGGCATGTGATGTGGTGGAACGCGTGGCTGGTCAGTGTGTTGACAGTGTGGTGGATGTTCGTTTGAATGATGTTAAGAATGGGGGTGCTGATGGTCTGATTGTGGATGTGTTGGAGCGTTCCATTTTGCAGGGAGGATATGAGATGAATAAAGGCGTTATGGATTTCTTCATATCCTACGTGGCGGCGGCCGAGCTCCCTTTAGAAACCGACTCTTTTGAAACAACCTTCGACACCACATTAGATTATGAGACGCCAGCGTTCTGGGACATCCATTTATCCAGCTTTGATCCTCATTTCTATCTGCCGCCGACTGTATCACATGTCCCGGAAATTGCTGCTTTTCTCTCGGCACCTGCATTGAATCGAACTAGGACTTTCGACTTGACTAAAGCTCCTGCCACCTATGATGAGGCCGTGCAAAGACCTGACGCTGATTTATGGCGTGCTGCAATGCAACGTGAGCTCGACAGTCTCAGTCCCACTGGCATGAATGCATTCGAAGAAACTTCGCTGCCTCCTGGTGAGAAAACGGTTGGGTTGAAGTGGGTGTTTGCGTTGAAGACGGATGCAGATGGTGTGAGGATTGAAGGGAAAGAGAAAGCGAGAGTGGTTGCACAGGGTTTTAATCAACGACCAACACAATATGACGAGACTTATGCTCCGGTAGCCCGTGGTGCAAGCGTTCGCATCATTCTTGCGTTTGCTGCCGTAAAGAACCTCGAAGTTCTGCAATTCGATTGCAAGACAGCATTTCTCCACGCGAAACTGCGTCATGCTGTCTATGCGTGTGTTTTCCCTGGGTACATCCTGCAGAATCCCGGAGTTGGAAAGGTGTTGAAATTGCTGGTAGCGTTGTATGGGTTGAGGCAGTCAGCTTATGAGTTCTATATGCTTCTGCTGCGTCTGTTTCTTGGTTTGGGCTTGAAGTGTTGTGATGCGGATCATGGAGTGTTTTACGGCAAGTGGACGACCCCACCGGATCTGTCAATTTCGATGCCCGAGGACGGTTCACCGCTCATATTATTGGTTCCTTTGCACGTTGACGATGGGCTGGCGGTGACGAATTCAAAACCTCTTTATCAATGGTTTCTTCGTGCACTTTCCTCTTCCCTTAACATTGTTGACATGGGCGAATGCGGTAAATTCTTGGGTATGGTCATAATCCGGGACAGGCCTAATAGGCGTTTGTGGTTGTCAGCTCATCTGTACATCACCGAACTACTCGAAGAATGGAACCTCACTAATTGTAAAACGGCAAAAACTCCCTTCCCATCGAAACCACCTGATGTATCTGGTTCAGTACCTTTGCCAGAAATCTCCGATGCTGAACTTTTACCCAAGTATCAAAGATTGGTGGGTTGCATTTTATACATATGCAATCTCCGTCCAGAGGTGGCGTTCCCTGCAATGTGGTTGGGACAACATGCTTCGTCGCTGAAAAGGATCCATCTGTTATACGCAAAACATGTCCTACGTTATTTAGCTGGCACAAGATACCTTTCCCTATGCCTAGGACATGCCTCACCTACAGCACCCCAATCTATGACTTCCTTTATGCAGGCCAATGGTTGCACTGATGCGGACTGGGCTTCTGACACGAGTGACAGGAAAAGTGTGTCGGGTTACGCATTTTTCTTCTTAGGTTCGCTGGTCTCATGGTCCGCTGTCAAGCAGAAATGTGTTGCCCTCTCATCGACGGAAGCCGAGTACTATGCGATGTCGCATGCTTTTAAAGAGGCACTGTGGCTGTGCGTCTTTTTGCGCTCAATTGACCTTCCCGTTCCTCGACCTTTCCCTATTCTCAGCGATAACCAGGCTGCATGTGCGTTATCAGAGTCACCTGCTATATCCCAGCATTCGAAGCATATTGATATTCGTCACCACTTCATTCGCGAACATGTTAGCGAAGGTTCTTTCTCGACTACTTGGATTCCAACCCAGGACATGCCAGCGGACATTTTCACAAAGGCTTTACCTTATCCTGCATTTGCGCGTCATCGGGCTGTTCTTAATTTGACTATTCCCCCAGCTTTTGACTCCTAGTTTTCCGTCTTATTTTGTTTCTTTGGTCATTCTTTTTCGTATCTACCTCATTTTTCCGTTACTTTCTCTTCTCTGTCCTGACTCTTCGTACTGATGGGGGTGTGTTGGACTACGTATCTGGTCAGCACTCGATCAGGACACGTGGTTTATACCTTTCTATATAAACCACTTGTTTTCATTCTATTACCTCAGTTGTCATCTTCTTTTCCGACACTGAGGTATGTTTCGTTATAGATTCATTCGTGCTCGACTATGTACTCATTCATACTACCTAGCTCACTATTGTCGTGTATAGGTATAAAATATAGTTGTCATCTTCTTTTCCGACACTGAGCTCGCTATTGTCGTGTATAGGTGTACACTCAACACCACCCAGCAGGACGATTGCAAACGGATAGTCATATTCACTGATTCGATGGCTTCGGCCAAACGATCATTGGACCCCACCCTCCATAGTGGCCAAGGACATTCTTTGGCCATCTGTCGAGCATTACAACCGTGGCTAGAAGAAGACACTGCGTGCAAAGTAGACTTCATTCAGGTTCCATCGAAACTGAAATGGAGGATACACCAAGAGGCCAATGACATCAGTCGGGCTCAAGTCGAACCTGTCGGGGACCACCCGGCTACTTCTTTGGACAGTGTACGAAAGGTCGTCACTAAAACAGTACAAGAGGATTGGAAGGTACTCTTCCGAGACCCCAACTACTGAGGACATAGCTTTATGTGCCTCAAGAATCTCGCTGGGGATTTACTCGAGCCGACGTATCTTCAAGAAGGTACCTGGCTCCGCGAAGTGAAAGGCGAGCTAGTAACGCTCGTCGCGAGGATGAACAGATGCATCCTCAATCACGCTCCCATTGGTGCTTATTACGAGCGCTTTAACATTCAAGAACCTCATGCATGCGAATGCGGCCACCACCTGCAGACACGTGCACATATATTGCAAGTGTGTACGAAACATACACGCGAGCACGACGGTCGGTCACTGGAACTCCTGGTGCATCTGACCAAATTCCTGGATGAAAACGACTCGTTGTTTGCATTCAGGCGACCCGCAGGGGTTGGATAAGCAGGTTGGGCTACGGTTCAGCCTGCGGGACATGTTCTTCTCGGAATGCGGAACGTGCTTCGCTTGGACTTCGGATTCTTTGCCATTACAATGGCGCGCGCCTCAGTACTCGGACTTGTGGGATTTGTCCTGACCCTGCGGGGGCGTTCGGGGCCCTTCAGTGGGTAACTTGGTTTGTTGGCTTCGGCTTGACCCTTCGGGGGCACCCGGGCTAAGCGGAAGCAGCGATGCGACTTGGAACGTAAGGGACTGCGGGCTGGGTGGGGCGTGGACTGTGGGCCGGGTGGGGGATGGGCTGTGGGTTGGGCTTGATGCCCAGCCACATTGCTTAATCGCTTGCGACGGCGCAAGCACCGTCGAACCAGCAACATTCCGACTGCCTAACGGCGGTCTGCCATCTTGGCGGGCCTCTGCCCGCCCTCGCAGACGTAGCGTAGTATTAAATCTTGCTTAGCATGCTTTTGTATGTAATGTAGGGACCAGACTGCAATTGCACACCAGAAAACAAGTGGGACTTCGGTCCTTTGATTTTTTAAAATAAAATAAAAAAGCAGACGCAGAGGTCTGCAAGTGCAAAGTGGCGCAAGCCCTCGCTGACGTCTTCACCGCTGCATGGGATGCCCATGCAAAGGAGACCCGAATTACAAAGCACTCGAAACCGTGGTGGAATGACGAGTGCACAAACACGCTTGGTGCATATAGTCTGCATAAAACCGACGAGAAGTGGAAAGCATTTCGCAAAACCGTTAAGGATGTCAAGCGCGATTTCTTTGAAATTCGGATCACAGAAATTGCATACACTAACAGACGCCGGTGGGACCTAATGGAATGGGTCAAACAGCGCAAGTTACCCGCCTGTGAAGCTATCCAATACCAAGGACAGCCCTGCCATGGAATGGACTCCCTATGGGATGCCCTCCATAACACCTATAACTCGGCCTCCGGCCGAGTGGTAGATCTTACAGTGCTAGATCCCCTCCCTACTCTTCAGGAAAGGGACTGGCCCCCATTCTCCAAGTTAGAATTGGATGAGGCGCTAGTGTCTTGTTCAAGTTGAACACCACAGGGAAACTTATTGAGAAGATGATCTCGAATCGCCTTCAATACGACATGATCAAGTTTGACCTTGTTCATCCCAACCAAGTCGGAGGAGTGCGTCAGCGCTGAACCGAAGACGCAGGGTTGTACCTTACCCATCTGATTCGCACCGGGTGGACTAAGGGACTCAAGACCAGCGTTGTCGCTTTCGACATCGCCCAGTTCTTCCCATCTCTTAACCATGACATGCTCAAGGCAATACTCAGGAAGCAGGGGTTCTCGCCATTAGTGGCACAGTTCTTCTCATCCTACCTCGTTGACCGATTCACCTCATACAGGTGGAATTTGTTCACATCCAACCCCTGGCAGGCAGACGTTGGCATAGGACAGGGCTCCGCCTTGTCCCCCGTCCTCTCAGCATTGTACATCGCTCTGATGATGAAGTTATACCACATGGAAGAGATATCCCGCAAGACATCACTTCTATCCTAAGTGGACGACGGCACATGCATTGCCCAAGCCAAGACCCTCCAGGAGAACACAGTAACCCTCGTGGCTGCCTATGCAGTCCTCCTTCAACTCTTCACCACCATCGGACTCATACTCGAACACAATAAGTCTGAATACACATGCTTCGACCGGTCGCACAACTACGACCCACCACCCCTCGACCTCGGATATGCCCCCTACACTGGGGACACCCCCCTTAACCCTAAGCGCATCTGGCACTACCTGGGCTTCTACTTTGACCGCAACCTCACATTCAAGGAGCATGTGCGGTTCTACTCTACCAAGTCTCTATCATCGGTGAAAGCCATGAAGATGCTTGGAACTCGTGGTCTCCACCCCAAGGAGAAGCGACTATTGTACCGTGCATACGTCCTACCAATAGCAACGTACGGATATCGTCTGTGGTATTTCGAAGGCTCCCGTTCCAAGGGAGCCCTCGAAGACCTGCGCAAAATGCAGCGCAAAGCAGCACTTTGGATCACAGGCGCATTTCGCACCTCTCCCATAGGTGGGATTGAGGCCCTTGCGGGCCTCATCCCCGTCCATCTCCATCTGAAGAAACTTGGCAGCCGGTCCAACTTCCGTGCAGCCACGCTATCAGACACCCACATTCACGGCGACATCGAACATCACCTCCGCCAAGTGTTGTATATCGGGAGCCCCTGCAAGGAGCTCGTCGCGTTCGGGCTGGTTGGCAAGTAATTCCAGCCAGCGGTTGGTCGCCATGAGGGCACGGCAGATTTGCACCACTTCGTCGTTGAAGCCCTCTTGGCCGTCAAATGGTGTGTCGTTGATTCATGGCACTGCCCCTCGTTGGAACAGTGCGCCTTCAGTGCGGAGCCTCTTGCACGAAGAGGCAATCTGTACTGTCAAATATATGTATCAACCATGGGTAGTTGCCAGTTTTAGGTGATGCATCCACAGCGGTAACTACCCAACTCCCTAATTGTATGTATCAAGCCATCCAACTGGCCATCTGTGACTATATGTGACTATAGTCATGTGTCTGTTATTGATGGGATCAAAACTGATGCACATGACTTTTTGCTTGCCTCTATTTACATGTTTGGGCTCCACTCATATTTTTATATGGTCTCAAATACAAACAAATAATAAATAAGGATGTTAGCAGGCAGGGGCAGGCAGGATACAAAACAAACAAGCCTTTTGAGTGATGTCACATCCAAACAACCCAATAAGGCAAGAGGACTTTGGACTTTGAGATTTTGAGATAAAGTCCCCTTGATACATAATAGATGGGGCCAATATATGACCAAATAAGATCAAATTTATTTTTAAATTTGATATATTTATAGACTTGGTCTATTTTAGAACACACATGAATTTGCCAAATAAAACGAATCTATTTTTAGAATAGAGTTTAAATTTAGAACATTAATCTATTTTTAGAACATATGACAAATATGCTGGATCAAACAGGTCTATTTTTAGAACACTATAATAAAAAATAGGTTTGGTGGCTGTGCATCACATGACATATCACATGACATCTAAATCACATGTAGATCACATGCATATCACATGCTTTTCACATGACTTCACCTCCATAGTCACTATCAGTCACTTTGATACATGATATTAGGGAGTTGGGTAACTACCGCTGTGGATGCATCACCTAAAACTGGCAACTACCCAAGATGTATGCATATATCTGACAGTATTAGGTGGAAGAGGATTGTCGAGAGGTGGATCGGGAGTCATGGGAGGATTCCTGGTCATCGTTGTTGTCCATATTCTCGTCTCGGACGTCCGAGTCGGCATGGGATGGGGCTGGAGTCGCCTGCCTACTGACAGGGACATCCGATGTAGTGGTCCTCGGGCTCGCAGACGCAGAGGTCTGCAAGTGCGAGGGAGTAGTGCCTTGGCTTGTCGGAGGTGCAGATTGGCGTGAACCTGTGCCCCCTCTTGTTGGCATTTCGGCCATTGTTGACGAACCAGTAGATATACCGATTTGATTGTATCGTTACCTGAGTACTAGACCCAGTTCTGATCGTATTGCGAGTAAGAATAAGCGAAAACAATAAGTTGCAAAAGTCAATAATGGTGGTAACGAGTCAAGAAGAGATTATTATTATTTATTTATTTTTTAAAAAAAAATCAAAGGACCAAAGTCCCACTTGTATTCCGGTGCGCGATTGCAGTCTGGTCCCTACATTACATAGAAAAGCATGCTAAGCAAGATTTACTACTACGCTACGTCTGCAAGGGCGAGCAAAGGCCTGCCAAGATTGCAGACCACCGTTAGGCGGTCAGAGTGTTACTGGTTCAACGGCGCTTGCGCCGTCGCAAGCATTTAAGCAATGTGGCTGGGCATCAAGCCCAACCCACATTCCACATCCCATCCAGCCCGCAGTCCCCCCACGTTCCAAGTCGCAATGCCGCTTCTGCTTAGCCTGGGTGCCCCCGAAGGGTCGAGCCGAAGCCCACAAACCAAGGTACCCGCTTAAGGGCCCCAAACGCCCCCGCAGGGTCAGGATGAATCCCACAAGTCCGAGTACTGAGGCGCGTGCCATTGTAATGGCAAGAGGTCCGATGTCCGAGCAGAGCATGTCCCGCAGGCTGAACCATGGCCCAGCCTGCTTATCCGACCCCTGCGGGTCACTTGAACGCAAACACTGAATCGTTGTCGTCCAAGAACTTAATCAGATGCACCACAAGTTCCGGTGTCCGACCGTTATGCTCGCGTGTATATTTTGTACACACTTGTAATATGTGTGCTCGCGTCTGCAGGTGGTGGCCACATTCGCATGCATGAGATTCTTGAATATTAAAGTGCTCGTAATAAGCACCAATAGGAGTGTGATTAAGAATGCATCTACACATTCTAGCGACATACGGTATGATTTTGTCTTTCACTTCGCGGAGCCAAGTACCTTCATTGAGATACGTCGGCTCGAGTACATCCTCGGTGAGATTCTTGAGGCGCATAAAGTTATGCCCTCGGTAGTTGGGGTCTCAGAAGAGTGTTTTCCAATCCTCCTGTACACCTTTAGTGACGGCCTTCCGCACACTATCGAGTGATGTAGCCGGGCGGTCCCCAGCAGGTTTGACTTGAGCCCGACTTATGTCATGGGCCTCTTGGTGTATCTTCCACTTCAGTTTCAACGGAACCTGAATGAAGTCTATGTGGCACACGGCATCTTCTTCTAGCCACGGTTGTAGAGCTCAGCATATGGCCAAAGAATGTCCTTGGCCACTGTGGAGGGTGGGGTCCAACGCTCGCTTGGCTGACGCCATCAAGTCTGTGAATATGACTATCCATTCACAATCATCCTGCTGAGTGGCAAGGACAATTGCTGAGCGAATTGCAAGGAGCTCTGCGTCTGGAGCAGTCACTCGTCTGGCTGGATGCGATACGGTATGAATCTGTTCGCGTCCCCAGTATAGTAAGGCAGTCTCGACTGCCTGTCGTTGTACATCGTTTGGCACTGAAGCGTCGACCGCGCAATACACCGTTGTTTCTTCCTTCTGTGCCTCTTTGAGGAACTTGTTAAGCTCAATGAGCACTGCCTGACATGATGCCTCGTCGGTTGGGCAGGGTTCGAATGTGAATCGGGTGCTGTACAAGTCCAGCATCCTGTTTTCAGGGCGAACCTCCGACGCAACAGGCGTGAAAGACTCTGTGAGTTCAGGGAGATGATGGTCTATCTTCATGAGGGCTCCTCCTACTTTTGCTTTCTGAGCGGGAGTGAGCCTTGAGATTGCTAAAGGGTGAGCATCAGCCCGCTTATGATGCTCCTCGGAGAGGAGTGACCTAAGTGGATGGGTGTCTGATAACGTGGCAGCCTGATAATTGGAGAAGTCTTCAAGAGCTCCCTGGGATCGGGAGCCTTCGAAATACCACAGACAATATCTGTATGTTGCGATCGGTAGGACGCACACACGGTATAGTAGTTTCGAGAACAACCGATCAATCTACGTTGGGGAAGCGTCAAGCGACAAAAGGACCGCCTTTCTATCTGAACCCAAATTCATCTGTAAATCAGACACCACCGGTGAAGCGCATGAAATCGGACCACCTGGTGCGCAAGATTCAGACTACAAATACGAAACTGGTATTGCAGAACAATGACTTGTAGTCGGAGCAAGAGCAACAATCGGCGAGGATTTTTGAGCTTAAAGAGCAATTGAATAAAACCAATCAAGCACATATAGAGGAAATCGCCAATCTGAAAACCGAATCCAAGAGGAGACACCAGGAGTTGCTTGAGTTGCTGCATAAGACCATGGTTTGTGTTGAAACCGTCTATCGTTGTCTACACTGAGAATGTGATAGAGCGAACACGAGGCAACTGTGGACCTCATGGACAAAGAACAGCGTCAGCAGTTGCTTGCTAGGCAGCAAAAGGTATGTCGGCTCAATTTCTGCTCTTGAATAAAATTAATACAGGCAAAGGCTTTCGAAGAGGCTCAGGAAGCCGTGCGAGCAAAGGAAAAAAATGAAGAAATGCAAAGAATGCTCAAGAGAGCGAGAGAGGAGGTAGCCCAGGGAAAAAGTAGAAAGAAAGAGCTGTTCGCTTGCCTGGAATCTGCACAGGTGATAAACACCTCTTTATATTAGTTCTAGCCCTCATCTTTGGACAGGCACAGAAGGAAGATGAAATTGCGGCAGCAATGCAGCGTTCCAGAAGAATGGGTGATAAATCGAAGGCTGGCCCTTCTCATGACCCTCGGAGGCGAAATGATGAGTTGGAAGAGGAAAGTTCACAGACAAAAACTCAAGGCAAGAAAAAAGCATGTGCAGTGAGTTCTTCTGTAAACTTGTATTGCTGTTTGACGTAGCTACAATTGTCCTCGTAGAAGGAAGTAGATACATCACAATCCGACAAGGATGTGGATATGAACACCGCTTTCGGGACCCAAACTAAAAACCCAACTGCTGAGGTAGGTATTGCGGAGCAATTAAATAATGATTTCCTCTCCGAGGACTCAGTCCCCAAAGGTTCAAACTGGAAAGAAATTTGAGCTAAGCAGAGTTGGACGAATGCTAGGAACCGCACTATTATAGAAGTTGATTCAGTATGTTGTTCTATTCACATTATAATTGTTGACTTACGAACGAAATCCAGTCAGAAGGGGATTCAGATGAAGAAGCAGATAATATCGATAAAAATGGACGTTATTCCAGGCCTAATCCAAAGAAGCTGGTGCAGGAAGAAAAAGAGATGGATGAACGACCACAAAGGAGAGGGTACTGCGTAAATTTTCTCAAAATTTGAGGAACATCGTCACAGAACTAACGACTGTGATAGGATTTGATCAGTGCTGTCATGCAGGACAGCTTCGACGTGGAACAGTACAAAGATTATGTGCTTGCGAAGGCTCCAGATGCAGAAGTTATTGAGGACTTTGAGGCTGGGATTGGCAATGGGCCTGAGGTCGATAACTTGAAGATTGACATAAGGGGAAATTTTTCATCAGCCTGGAACCGGGCTGTAATGGATATTTTGCTTGCTGCTGTCAAGTTGAAGAAGCCCACTGCAGCGTACTGGAAAAGCTTGCCGCACCGCTCAGATGATTACATCCAGGATATTATTCACAGCCAGATAGAAAGAGCTAGAACCTCTTGGAGAAGCACCCAGCCAAAAGTCTTGCTTAATGGTAATAGAGAGACTGCCCTGGAAGTCGAAAGAAGGATGGTGGTTAATTCTGAAACAAAGTTGAAATTGGCTCGAGCTGCTACACGAAGATACACAGTAAGCTACCTTCCATTGCACGAGCCAACATCGTTGCTTACCTTGATACAATAGAAATTCAATGTCAGGTATAGGATCATCACCTGTATGATAGAGTTGAAGAAAGTGAATGTGTCAAGTGATCTTTCAGTTTGGGAGTGGATACTCGAGTTATTTGAAATGCTTGAGAGAGATGGAATGAGTTCTGATGATAGCTCTGTCGATCCTGTAACTGGCATGGTGGTCCTATACGCAAGGTCAATGCCATGGCGTGTCAATATTGAAGCCCCCATATCTTGGATGGATTCGCAACGTCGCTTTGACAAAGAATTGTTCAGCCCAAAGGGTTCGAAGCC
Source organism: Agrocybe praecox (assembly GCA_964017145.1). Lineage (NCBI taxonomy): Eukaryota > Fungi > Basidiomycota > Agaricomycetes > Agaricales > Agrocybaceae > Agrocybe > Agrocybe praecox. The sequence continues at coordinate 770,141 of OZ024848.1, read as the reverse complement.
TCAACTCCATATGCAAAACATGGAACGCCCAAGCAGGAGGAGTCCACCAATCGGGTTACCACGCATCTTGTATGACAAGGATTATGTGAAGAATCACAACAAGCCAAGTTCTTTGGAAATATCTAATGTCCCATTCGAATGGATCAAGCTCAAAAGGCGCAAAGAAACAGCAGGCTGAGGATTTTGAAAGTCATGAGGTATATTCACTTTTGTCGCTTTACTGTAGACGTAACGCATCCCTTCGCATTTAATATATAAAAAAGCTTGCACCAGTAGCTCTCAGAGCAATCCTGAGAGATTCCGAACTAACGGGTGTATCATTGTAAAAGTAGTAGCTCTCAGAGCAATCCTGAGAGCTGAGGAAGAGATTCTGAACTAAACCTCGGAGCAATCCAAAGATCTAGGTATCAGACCAGATGCAAACCTTGGAGCAATCCAGAGGTCAGGCACATTCAGTTAGGCGACGGAATGAATCATTGGATAAGACAGTGCCCGACGTTGTTTGGCATCGCATTGTTTGGCATGATCCCCGCAATTTAATAATTCTCGTCTGCCATCACCCTCCAAAATTTTAATCAGTTCCATTCAACTACTTTTTGGTATTAGATACACTGAGTGGTTTGAAGCGACTGACACAACTGGACTCGTGTGTGGTATTCCGATCGAGCGAAAACTCTCTTTGGTATTGATACACTGAGAGGAGGAACTTGAGGAATTGGCTTAACAACATTACTGAGACCTCTGGATTGCTCCGAGGTCTCGTTGAATCTCTTGCGGACAACACACTTATTCCGGACTTTTATTGGATCTTAGACTCCCATAGACTCCCTCTCTTTGGTATTTGATACACTGAGAACCAATACCTGCGGGTTTTCAAGATGCTGGTCATTATGCCAAGAAGGACCAATACTTACCTCTGCCTCTGTTCAGAATGCATACTAAATGGCGGCTCTGACGAGAATGGAGAACCGTTGGGTGTTGTTTTCCCAAAGTCTCAGCACATACCTCATCTGCGCGCTGTCCAGGCCAGAGAAGAGCTCCGAGCTTCTGCTTTAACTCAAGCCATGAGTGCGCCCCAGAGCATCCAGCAGAGTGTTGCAGAATCAGTGGCATCCTTGTTTACTTCAACCCTTCTTGATGATAATTTGGGGGTTAACGAACAACCCAGCTGGTTGTGGACTACTAAAAATGAATTTCAGACATCACTATCTGTCTCGACACCGAACCTAGCTTCAGATACAGCTTCGGATATGGTCGAGAATATTTTAGAGGGTATAAATTGTCTCCAAGTCTCAGATGGACCTTCACCACCCTAGCCTCTTCGTGATAGCGACACAAACATACCCCATCCTTCTAGCCCTATCTCTAAAAAGGAGGTGAAGAGAGAGTGAAATTGTCACACTGCTAAAACTCATTTACTTCTTGACCATATCGAGGCCAGGATCAGACTTTGTCAAGATCAAATAGAAGCTGCTCCATCGACTCATGATCGCCTACTGTCGTTGGAGACAGACATTGGGTCCATTCAAGGACGCTTCGATAATGTGAAGTGGGATGTCAAATCTGTACAGGACTGCAAAATTGGAATTCAGGAAAAACTGGATTCTCTTCATAGTCATGCTGTTGACTTCTGAACTCGCTACTTTATCGTTGAGACTGGTCCCCTTGTGTATGAGTCAGGTCAGACTTCACTTTGAACACAACTTCACAGAGTATGTACTCATCACATCGGTATAGGGCACCACTATGATATCCCGATCAATAAATATGACTCAATTGTGCAAATAACCATGTTCATTGCTGTTGTCTGCAATGTCATGATTGGGGTTAGTCGTCATATGGGTGACCTTGTTTTGGGTCTTCTTAAAATCATGTTGCAATGGTCCTTCACCGATTCCGGTAATATCGATGCCAAGCAGCAGCATATCATGGACCAAATTCCATCCACGGTGGAAACTGTTTTAAAAAAATTCAACCTTGATGGAAAAACTACTACATACGCTGTTTGCCCAGAATGCCATGCAACATACCCCCCAAAATTTCTTCCTGGATCTAAACAACCAATCTATTCCGAAAAATGCATGAATTACCCTTCCCCCAATATACCCTGTACGATAAACTTGCTCGGCACCTCTGAGGATGGGAGTCCGGTGCCCGTGGCCAAGGCTTTTATTTACAATCATTTTCATGACTATCTTGCAGGGCTGCTGGCACGAGGAGATTTAGAAGATTTGATGGACCAAGCATGCGACACTTTGATGAAATCCATAAAGGATAACGAACCACCTTCCTTGATCAGCAGCATTTTCGAAGGAGAATTTATATGTACCTTTGAAGGTCCCCAAGCGGGTAAACTCTTCGTTGACCGACCGGAAGGTGAAGGCCGTTATCTCTTTGTTTTCAACGTGGACTTCTTCCCAGCAGAAGGCTCAAGTATCAGGGGATCTAGTGACATCAGGAAAAACACTTTGGCCTTAAGTAGCCCTCAGGCAATTAAGAATTAAAGAGGAGTCCTGTAGCACCCTAAGAAGTCTTGAGTAGCCCTGGGTAGCCTTGAGTAGCCTTGAGTAGCTCTGACAATATTATTGCCTCATAATACACTTGAGGAAGTTCTATAGTACCCTGAGTAGCCCTGAGTAGCCCTGAGTAGCCCTGAGTAGCCCTGAGTAGCCCTGGAGAAACCTGGAGAACCTTGAGCAATTCTTAATAATCATATTAGTTCCTAATAGGTTCAATTACAGTAGCTGTTAACATTCAGAATACAATTTAACCAATGTAACAATTGCCAGATTATCTATTTGGATGGTTAAATATTAATTAATAGTAATATGGTAAAGATTGATGGGATCAAAATGCAAACACATGACTTTTTAGTTGCCTCTATTTACATGTTTGGCCTCCACTAATATGATTTTATGGCCTCAAATATAAACAAGTAGTAAATAAAAGATTGGCAGTCCTCTAGCATACAGGGTGCTAAACAAACAAAACTTATAAGTGCTATCAGAGTCATGCCAGATAACTTAGGACTTTGAGATTTAGAGATAAAGTCCTTTTGATGCATGATAGATAAGAATAGATAGCATCAAACATCCTGATATAGTACTGTAAATCTTGGTTATAACAGAGATTTAACCCAGTTTCAGAGTTGCTCTGTGCTGCCCTGGACTGCCCTGAGGAACCTTGGAGTGCCCTGGGATGCCCTGAGAGCAAGAAAATATCTTAGACTGAAGCCTGGGATGCCCTCAGGAGCCCTGAATGCCCTGACTGCCCTGACTGCCCTGAGCTGCCCTAAGGCGTCCTGGGACTCCCTGAGGGCAGTCAGGGCAAAAAGTGTTTTTCCTGATGAGCCAGCTTTCATTTTTAATTTTCATCTTCCAGATCAAAAATATATTGAAGAAAACCTCAAACATAAAAATGATCTCCCTGATATTCCAAAACTGCATGAATGTCTTCGGGCACCGTTAGGAGAAATCGGTAACTCAGCCATGGAAGATGCTGCTGCATATGTTAATTTGCACAAGAAGCTAACAAAGAAGAATAAGGCCGCTTTACTGTTCGTGGTTCGCAGCCTTGGTATCAAGCCGCCACCACCTAGGAGTGGTCACCCTAGAAAGGATGACGACTATACAAAGCAGGAATGTATTCAAGCATTAGTTATTTGGGTGCGTGTACCTTGTTTTCATGGTCCTTTCTCATCTGATGTAATGATTCAGAGAAAATGTTATCCAATGTGATCTGTGGACAGCGACATTCCGTCTAAATTTGGCACAATTTCAGTCTTGAAGCAAATCCAGTGTGTCGTTCGGGAAATGGATACGCCATCATGGCTGTGCTCTGTACCGTATAACTTTGGATCTGCAAGTGCAGGTTCTCTCAAAGCGGATGAGTGGCGCACTATGGGAACTGTTTATCTTCTGGTTGCACTTGTAAGTTTATGAGGAGAAGGGACACAACACCCTTCTCATAGGGCTGCTACGATCATGTGTCAAGTGTTGGACCATACCATGGACTTGGTTTGTGCGGTCTCGTTAGCTTGTATGTGGACTACTACGCCAACACGCATGGCTTCATATCTACAGCATATTCTTTCTTGGCTAAGAAACTTACCTAAAATTCATCCCGACATCAATCCCACTGTTAATTGTCATATGGCTATACATATATATGACTTCCTTCTTCTGTTTGGACCAGTACGCTCCTGGTGGTGCTTTCCTTTTGAGCGCTTGATTGGACAGTTGCAGCGACTACCCGGTAATCACAAACTTGGTGAGTGCTTATTTTTTTCCGTTGTTACACATTCTCATTACAGGATAGGTGAATGGGAAGTGGCTATGTTATCCTCTTTCACAAGTGCGACAAAGTTGCAGCAGTGGCTCGGACGTCCTGACTGCCCCTCCTTTATCAAACAGTGCAAGACTGTCTTTGACAAAGCATTTGGGAAAACACCAGATACTGACAAAGACGAAGAGATATTGCAATCATCTTTGGTCCCAGTTCCACACGACTTGCAACCTATTATTTCAGATTCACAAGTGGTCCTTCATGCCCGTCATAAATTTGATGGTACCGTCTTTGCCCGTCGCTCTACACATGTTGGAAATAGCCTAGTTATGTTCTACCCAGGAGGACAGAGAAGTAACAAGCCAGTACCAGGGTGCATTGAGTACATCATCGCCACGCACAATTCTAAAGTTCTTTATGCAGTGCAGCGATAGCTCCCTGCGGCGAAGGACACTGTAGATCCTTTCATTTTTTATCCTCATTTTTGTGCTCAAATCTATTCAACATTACTCTCCGACAATTTTGAACTAGTGAAGCCTGACTGGGTCATGTCTCACTATGCTCGTTGGCATCTAGATATGCAGCGAGCGGTTGTATTGACCCTTTCTTGTGTGAGTATCTCATGATGTTTAATGAGAAATACAATTGATGGTCATTTTATACCCTAATTTCTAGGACTAGGCAAGTGCCCATGATTCACCTACATGAACTGTCTGGTAATATATACCCATTAAATTTTTATTCCTTTGTTCACGGTCTTCTTGTTTACGCCCTTAATCAAGCATAAGGTGAAAACTGTGAGTTGTGTTCAAGCCGTTCCATGACCAATGGCGGGCAATGATCCTCTCACCTACACCACTAAGCCCTCTGGATTGCTCCGTTGGCTTGTTGCCTCTCATGACATATATCTATTCAACCTCTCCACCGCTCTCGTCGTTCAACTGTTAACTTTTTCATATATGCTGTCAAACTCCGAACCCCATCCTAGGCAAACTCCACTCGCGGGGACAATGATGTTCGATACCATGATTCACGCTCTACAGGAATCCACTATGATTTGGTAGGGAGAAGCTCGATGTGCGGTGCTGCTGTTTGTTATTTCCACTTATGGAAAATTGCGCGTCGTCGTCATTCAAATCATTCCTCTCGTCGTTGACCATCAGGTGAGTTTTTTTTTCGTGGTTTCTCAACGGTTTCTTCTCACTTTCTGCATGTCGGTAGCATGACTTTGCGATTCAACGTGACATTCTATCATGGGATGTTGTGCAGAAATGATGAGAAGAGGCGCGAAGTTGCTACGGCGTTTACGAACGCGTTGAACGCAGACGAGAGCGGCATTCTCGAAAGGTTTGGAGACAGAGAGTGGGAGGTAGTTATTTAGTAAGTTTCTCTCTCTCCTTTTACGTTTGAACACAGGTTAAACGAGCTTTAGTCAAGGAGTTTATCATGGAAACCCGAAACATTACACGGCATATGCCTACGAAGAAACGAACACTGGTCAATTCCAGCGCTCCTGGACGATTCACCTCAACGAAGACAGGTCGTTGAGCTGCCTCCCATTCACCAGAGGCATTCTTTGCATCGTTGAGGACGATATGTGGCCTGTTTGAAATCCTTTACAATGTAAGCACTTCAGTGGCCCCCTTGAAGGTACCTTCTAGGCTACAAAAATATGATCTTTTTTGCAGCCTAGAGGGGGTCAAGAAAAAAAACAAAAACTGTGGAAAAAAAAGAAAACTTTGTAAAAGATTTTCTGTGACTTCAAAAGTTTTTGTCACTCTATAAAAAATTTAAAATCCCAGCAGGTTCCAGGGGTCCTTTTAACAAATTTTAAATATAAAAACAGCTATTTTTAGATCATTTTCCCAGAGTATGGGGCATATTGTTTTGCTGTTCCAGGGTTCATTTATGGTCCGTTTGAGCTTATTTTTTGTGTGATACTAGGGTCATATATGTAGTATCTCAAGAGAGGTTAAACAGATGAATTAGAGAATTTATATCAGGGCTTATGGCTGGCCTGAAACCTCTTGATTACAACTTGCTTATAGATTGGAATATATGTTTCAGTGCTTATAGATAGCTTGGGACTTGTAAATAAGCTATAGTGTGCAGATTGGGTCTCATGTCTGGGTTAGGACTTGGAAATAAGCTCAAGGAGCTAGATTAAGACGTCTCTATTGAGTGTGGATATTAGAGCTTACAACTTGGTTGTGAATAGATCTGAAGGCCTGGATTGGGATGTGTCAACACATGTTCTTGTGTCCAGTTATATTATTATTACATTGTGACCGTATTTTTTTTGCTCTTATGTTTGTTGGGCATCATTCTCCGCGTACCTAAGTTGACTTGTGACAGGATGTTTTGAGTATAAATGTTGTGGCTTATGTCTTGGTTGTGAGTACATCTGAAGGTGTTGAATGTAAATGTTAGAGCTTATAATTTGGTTGTTCAGACTGCTATCGTGTACCAGAATACAAGTTGGTCCTTTTGAACTTTGAATTTAAAAAAATAAAAATGATTTGGTTGTGAATAAGTACATAGGCCTAGGTAGAGACTTGCTAATAATTTAGACTATGTATGTTTGGATTCAAATCTCTAGGTTGAGCTGTGCAAATAGAGGAAAAGGCCAAGCTTTGCAATTTGAAAATAAGTCAGAAGAGGTAAGTCATTATAGCTGAGTTAACAAGTTTGAATGGCCGTGTGTCACATAATATTGTTGGGTTTGTACTGTTTTTAAAAAAAAATTATTTAAAATTATTTAAAATTTTAAATGTTTTGTTTTATTATTATTATTATTGTTTTTGTTTTTGTTTTTTTTTTCAATGCTTACAATTAAATTTAAAAATAAAAGTCTTCCATGATAGGATGAAAATAAAACAGAACATGATATATCTATTTTTAGATTTTAAAATATTTTTTAGTGTGATCTATTTTTTTGACTCGGATCTATTTTTAGAACACTTTCCATATTTGGATAGACCACACTCAAAATGGTATAGTACACATTTTTTCATAATTTTAGAATTTATTTTGGGCTTGCTATGAATATTTCAATCTTTTATTTTGATTTGTATCCGGCTTTCTGTGGACATTTTGCGTTTTGTGGTTGATCCGTTGATGCTTATATAATAAAAAATATTTAGCATGATCTCTGAATTTTTCTCTACACAGCCATATTATTTTTGTATTTGTGGCTATGCTCTGTGCTATTTTATCTTATCTGAAGCGTGGCACTGCAATGCAATCTTATCACACATGTGGCTATGTAGTTTATATCTTATGTTATGTAGCTGTGCTCACTATCTTATCTTATCTTATCACATCTTATCACATCTTATCACATCTTATCACATCTGTGGCTATGACGACCTATCTTATCATATCTTATCATATCTGTGGCTGTGGCATCTGTCTCACATGACTAATTCCCTAAAAAAGCGGTTTTTACTGCATATTGTCCAGTTTGCTATGTTCTGGACGCTTTTTTACCAAAAAAAAGGTGGATATGGTATTCTATACATTTATAGTGATTTATTGTATACTCAAAAATGCGAAAATATAAGAGGAAGGGATGGATGCAGAACAGTGCATCTGGATAATGTACAAAAATAATCCGGTCTATTTATAAACAGGTCCAAAAAGCGCACCAAATGTCTGCTTTACTATATTATGGGCGCTTTTTGACAAAACAAAAGGTGGATATGGTATTATATACATTTATGAGGATGTATGGTGTACTCAAAAATGCGAAAATGTAAGAGGAAGGGATGGATGCAGAAAAGTGCATCTGGATAATGTACAAAAATAATCCGGTCTATTTATAAATAGATCCAAAAGCGCACCAAATGTCTATTTCACTCTATTATGGGTGCTTTTTCATCAAATAAAATGCTGATACAGTATGCTATACATATATTATTATTTATCCACTGCATAAATATGCCCAAAATGAATAGGATTGCAGTGTATTTGCATAATGTTCAAAAATAATGACTGCTATTTATAAATGCTCTCAAAAAGCGCACATTTGCTGTCATTTTACCCTTTCAAAAAATACAGAACTATTCTTGAACTATTGAAAAACATTATATGTATGTTATATAGCATAGACATGAGCTATAACACCTCACAACATTCTGAAAAAGCGAACATATCCCAATTGGGAAATTACTTCCATTTTGGGACATCGATCAAAAATACAGGCATTTTGAGTTTGGTTTACACCTGTATGATACTGTTAAAGGAGCACATATCACACTTTATACTCTGTATATACTATAATCACATATCAGTCACATAAAACAATGTATATTCCTCATTTTCTACCAGTTGTATGTTATGCTGTAATGTCAGAGACATAACACTGTTGGTTATGATTGACAACTGTTTCATGTGCATTATCATGATCCTAGACATTATATCATGACATTTGATAGTTAAGATCAGTCATAGCACCTATCAAACATGCATAATCTTTATATTGATGTATCTCGGAGTGTCTGAACATACTGCCGTAGCACTGATTCAACCTAGGAGCATTGGTTATGAGCACAATATCCATGAGCTGATTAATACAGCTAAACTAACAGATATAATTGCAATAGTGTCAATATATATTTGATGGTCCTAATTATCCATATTATGTGATGAGTAGCACCAGTATTTGACGTAACTTGGTTATGTTGCTAATTGTCTATAGTGGATAAAGGCTGTCCATAGTGGATAGAGGCAAGCTATGTAAACCAACAAGGAGGTTTTCATACTGACCTGGTATAATGTAAATATATGTTTAAATGTTACTGGTCAACCCAACTACATCTACATACTGGTCCAGATGTAACAGTAGACATCATAGCTTGAGTCGTTGGCATAGGTTATCAAAGTTTCATTGTTGTGTGTTACAGCTAAGCTGTGTCAATTAAATAGTAAATGTGTCTTTGTTTTATACCTTTATCTTATTGATATAAAGCTGTGATGTATATGGCCAGTTCAAACAGATTAAGAATACATATAACTATCCAGACACAATGATTTTGTAATAGCCCTAATCTACTACAATAACATATCAATGAACTTTCAGGTCTATGATTATTGATTATATTGTAAGGTAAGAAGTAGGGTAGAAGGATATACATATGATATCTTATATGGACCCTAAAGCACTGTTGATCATGGGTAAAATGCCTGTATTTTTGATCGATGTCCCAAAATGGAAGTAATTTCCCAATTGGGATATGTTCGCTTTTTCAGAATGTTGTGAGGTGTTATAGCTCATGTCTATGCTATATAACAAAATAAATTTGTAGGTGTACAAAAGTGGTCAAAAAGGTGGTGAGGTAGGGTGTAGAAATGTTCACCGTGGGGCGGCAAAGTTGGGTTGGCAACCAGGGGGATAGGAAAGGGTGTATTACAGTAGATATAGATGTATACTGTACTGTAGAATAAATTATGAATACATTTGTAGTAGGTGTACAAAAGTGGTACATATTGCTACTTCTTTAGCACACCAGAAATTCACCACACACACTGCCACTGCGGTAATGGACAGTAAATATGCCTTCACCGCTGCACATATTTTAAAAAATAAATTGGAGCATGGGTAACCTTTTCAGGTATTCAAAATTGGCCTGAGCTTGTGCCACACTATTTAGCACACCAAAACTTCACCGCTTGCACTGCCACCGCGTTAATGAGCGGTAAAGAATGAATTTACTGCTGCACATATTTTAAAAAATAAATTGGAGCATGGGTAACCTTGTTGCAATAGGTGGGATGTTATTACTACCACTATTAAGCAGACACCTAACCGCTTTTTTTGACCACTTTTGTACACCTACTACAAATATATTTTTAATTCATTCTATGGTACAGTATACATTCATATCTACTATAATACACCATTTCCTATCCTCCTGGTTGCCAACCCAAATTTGCTGCCCCACAGTGAACATTTTTGTACCCTACCCTACCGCTTTTTTTTGGCCCCAATTACCGGATTCCTCAGGTATCCCTACCCCAGTACTACCAATACTGCACCCCCCATACCACCCACCTATCCTACTACCCAACCTTACCACCCTCGCCGCACCTATATCTTGCCGCATCCCGATATGGACATGCTTGCTAGAGTGCACCAGTGTGCACACTGGCACCATTAGTTACGGTACACTGTAGGTACACATTGGAGCATCACATATGGTACACTGTAACATGGGTACCTGAATCCTTTCATAGCACAATACCTGCATACTTATCTGCTCTAATTTCAGATATCTGGGCCTGCTTAAGCTTCCAGCAAGTTGTTGACTTCGTCTACTATAATGTATCTTTTGGTAAGTTTGAAGGTTAAAAATTAGATCCAATAGCATAAAAAGATATTGTCCAATGAATCATGATTCAAGCTTTTACACAAGCCCACTCAAGCTGCAGCAAATTATAGTAGTCAGGGTTTTGGTGAACATTGAGATTAAAGGTTTTCTGAGAAGTGATTAGCTGCTTGAATCAGTGTGGGAAAAGTCTGGTGGGTGACCAGACTCTTCCTATATGATAGCGCTGTTTAAGACTTACCTTTGTGTTCTGCTTATATTGGAGATGATCCATTAGCTGTTTATATTAACTTAATACTTCTATTCGGGGCCAACTCAACCATGCCAGTGCCCCCCAAAGATATTGGTGAGGCGATAGAGTCATCTGTTGATTATGAACGCTCCCCCAGGTTAAGTAAATTATTTGAAGCATAAATACTTGGATTAATTTCTGCATAGAAACTCCGTAATTTTCTCAACTCAATGGCCTCATCTGTTCTATCGGGAGTGAGAGAGAAGAATGTACCAGCAAAAACACCTCCCTTGGAGAAGGTAAAAAGTTTGGCATTAGAGCCTTTGGATATGATGCTCCCTAGTCAAGAGACTACAACCATAGTTGCTGGCCAGTGAGCTTCACAAGGTATCTTCCCAAATTTACACTACTAGTATACGGTAAGCTAATTTGGGCCACCAGTACAACACTGACAAGATTGTTCTCAGCCCCACTTGCGCATATGTTGCAACTGTTTGGAAAGCCCTCTATCAAATGAGGAGGTATCCAACGAGGAGGGTGACTCATACAATATATCATGCTGCTACTGTCAGTGCCCAGGATGCTACTGCGAGGGTTGCATGGAGGAGCAAGAGCGCATAAAACTCAAAGTTAATAAGTCCAGCTTGATGAGCCCTTTGACAGAGTGGGCACAGGCACAGCCTCTGCTCTGGGACGATAGTTCATCAAATGTAAGCCTATAGCATTCTATATATCAATGTTTACCGACTGCTTATTACAGGGAGCTCATATTGAAGGCCAAGATAATTTTACAAGTAGAGAATTGCCTTTTCTAGCATTACTTCCCGACAATCTAGCAACCACCAACTTCAATTCTTTTAACGCCCAGGCACCCTTGTCCACTAGTGAACCCACTGAAGCTAGTAAACGAAAGAGGCGCCCAAGCAATATAGATGATCTTAGTCTAACAACACTTAGAAAAAAATTAGCAATAAATGCAGAAAATTCTAAACTCATTACTGACCAAATTAATAACTTGAATAAATGTAGAAATTCACTTTTTAAAGAACAGGAACATTTGATAGCTGAAATACTTAGTATAATTCCTTCTATATAATAGCATTGTAATAGCATTGATTTATATTATAATGTCTATAAAATATCAACCCACAAATTCCAATTCAATGCCCCACATAGCTCCCTCTCTGACACAGCTAGATCATAAGCTTGTAGTCCCGAAATTTTTGCCCATGATATATTGAAATAGCAACAGTCTTCACAAAATTTCCAGCTGATCATCAGACTTGCAACAAATGCATGCCATGGAGAGAGAAGTGGCGACATAGAGTTTTCCAAAAATAATCTTGGGAGAGCAGCATAAAGACGCTCAAGGTAGGTGAGGGTGTACTTTAAATGTGTAGTCGTTGATTTTGAGCGGATAAGTATATGTGTGATGTACTTTTTGAGATAAATTGCTGAATGACGTGGGGCGCTAGGTGTCTGAATCCAGGATATCGAAGGTGGAGACAACATCTTGGGAATATAATTGGGGTCCCATAAAACAAATATAAAATCTGTCGTGATGTCTTAAAAGATAAGGTTTTCTGTCAGTAGCAAGACCTTTTGAAGTTCAGATATGAAAATTACCAATAAACTCTATAAGCCGTTTTCTACTTGCTTCAAGAGAATTGAATGCGGAGACAGATATGTGTTGCATATGTTTCTGAGTTAGATGCTGGATAAGATTCCATGAAGGCAGTAAAATTTCATATTCAGAATTGGGTGCTATAGCACTAGATGACAAATTAAATTGAGGCATAATGTCAAAGATGAAGGTTGTTAAAGAACTGTGTGCTTTTGCACTCAAATAATCTTTTCATTCTAAATATAGAAAACAAGTGATTTTATCACTGTTTATCATTTGGGGTATCTTTACACTTTCTTTAAACATCCATAATGGCATTGCCAGCTAATACATGCCCAGTTTGCTCCAAAACACTTCCAACTGTCAAAGGAATGAACCTACATCTCAGAAATACTCCAGTTTGTCAGAATTGGAGAAAGGCAAAACACGTAGAAATTATCAAGGCAATGTTGGAAGAGAAAGGTAGCGGTATTAGCATGGATGAAGATATGATCCTATCAGACAATGAAGTTATCTATTCAGACACCTCTCCAGCATCAAGACCTTTAACACCACATCTTGATGAGGAGGCTGATACTGCCAGGTCCTTGAAGCAGATTCTTCAAGAGATTGACAATCTGGAAGATGATGATCCAGAACACTTCCTTGAAACCCCAGATGAGGTAGAAGAGGTAGAAATTGGAGAAGCTGGGCCTGGGCCATCAACGCTGGCAAATAGAAAAAGACAAAGCCAAGGTGGTAGTACAGAAGATGACCAAGTTTATATCAACTACGATGGAGCAGGACAGGCGATTGAGATCAATCAGCAAATCCATGTGAAATGGAGACATCTTTTCCATTCAAATTCTGTCACCGATAAAGACCAGATAGACAAAAATACAAATCCCAATTGGTACACTCCCTTTGCCAGTGAGATGGACTGGAGAATTGCACAATGGGTTGTAAAGGATGGAATAGGCCACAAGTCGTTTGACAGGCTGTTATCAATTCCTGATGTATGTTTCCCGCCAGTTTCTATTCTACTATTCACCAATGCATTTATGCAGGTTCAGAAAAAGCTAGGACTATCCTATAATAATATACACAGCCTACATCAGATCATTGACAATGAGATACCTGAGCGTGCCGGCACATGGAAAGTGGAAGATCTATTCTTCAAAGACATGCCTGATATGGCCCATACAATACGCTACAGGGATCCAATTGAGGCTATCAAAAGTCTGTGGGGAGACCCTTCACTTTCATCTTGCTTGGCTTATCGTCCACAAAAGATCTTCAAGACCAAAGAAAAGGAAGAGAGAATTTATACTGAGCTATGGACTGGTCAATGGTGGCATGCTGTTCAGGTGTGTTTGCATTCTTGTTTTATTTTATTTTTTGTTTTCTTATAGCAAATTTAGAGCAAACTACCCAAGGGTGCTACAGTCGCACCAATAATTATTGCCACAGACAAAACCCAGCTCACAAAATTTTCTGGCGGCAAAAGCGCATATCCTGTATATCTCATGCTAGGAAACATTCCAAAATCTATTCGCAGAAAGACATCAAAGCGCGCATGTGTTTTGATTGCCTATTTGCCAGTCGATTCATCCACCAAGTTAAAAGGAACAAATTTAAAACAAAAAGACATTACAATACGCAATCAACGTATTTTCCATGAAGCTATGTGCTTTGTTCTTGGCCCCTTGATTGAAGCAGGAAAGAAAGGTGCCCACATGACCGGAGGAAATGGAGAAGTTAGAAATGTACATCCTATTCTTTTTTGCTATGTTGCCGACTTTCCAGAACAGTGTCTCGTTGCGTGTGCCAAATATGGAACGTGCCCAAAATGCCAATCTCCTGCAAAGGATCTTGCCAATCCTATTCATGGTGACCCACAGACACGGACATGGACATTAGATATAATCAATAGCGCTAAGCAGACATCTACGACAGAGAACCAATTCTATGCAAAATGCATGCAAAAGGACGTGTCAGGATGTGTTTATGACCCATTCTGGAAGGATTTTCCATTTTGCGACATTCACAAAGCCATCACTCCTGACATTCTTCACCAATTATATCAAGGTGTTCTCAAGCACATAATCAACTGGTGCTAGACACTAATGACTCCAGAGGAACTTGATGCCCGTTTACGCATTCTTCCTCCTGCATATGGAGTACGTCATTTTGAAAATGGGTTCTCAGCACTTAGTCAAATATCTGGCCCTGAACGCAAGAACATGGCAAAGGTTCTGCTTGGGTGCTTGGTCGGCAGTCTGGCTAAGCCTGGAATACGTGCTGTCAAAGGTCTGCTGGAGTTTATCTATTTTGCACAATACAAGTCACACAATGACACCACTCTGGGATATCTTCAAGATGTGCTTGATAAATTTCAGCAGAACAAGGATTTTTTTATCAAGACTGGCATCCGTCTTGACCTCAATATCCCTGAATTCCACTCCTTACTCCATTATATTGAATCCATTAAGCTTTTGGTACAACTGACAATTACAACACTGAGGCGTTTGAAAGATTTCATATTGATTTTGCCAAGGATGGATGGCGAGCATCTAATTATAGAGATGAATTCCCTCAAATGATCCATTTCAGTGGACCAAGATCTTGTACCTACGAGGTTGCAAAATATCACATTTTTTTGCACCCTAAAAGGGTCTGGACGGGAAGGTCACACAGGTGAAAAAGATTGTTGGTTCTTTCCTCTCGGCGTTCTGATGGCACTGTGACATGGATCTTTCTTGTCACTTGGCAAATTTCCCTCAATGGGGGCTGGTTCCAGGGGTCCTCCAGGAAAGATCTGGGATGTGATCCTGGCTATTTTTAGGGTACTTTTCCTGCATATTGGGGCTACCATTTTGGTTGTATTGTGGGTGTTTGGGATGTGTTTGGGGACATTTTTTGTAAGGTAGTAGGCATGTATATAAGCTATAGTATGATGTGTTTACAGACATATATCCTGTATATTGAGGGCTGTACAGGGCATTGTGTGCTACTATTAAAGATTATTGACCTCATTCCAGAATAGCATATAGGGGTTAGATAGAAGTGATGAGCTAGTGAGCCACTATGAATAAGAGGATTGACTTCAGGGGTCAGTAAACTGACTTTGACATAGGTATGAAGTTAGCTGCTTGAACTAAATAAGAGGGTTGACTTGAACAATGGGTTGACCAATTGACTTGGGCATAAAGGTTGACTTGAATGGTAGGGTTAGCTGGTTGACTTGGGAAAGATGATTGACTTGAACAGTAGAGTGACTAATTGGGGTAGGGGGGTTGGTCAATCAACTTTGACTTGGATATAAGGTTGGGTTCTTGACTTGGGCAAGAGGGTTGACTTGAACGGTAGAGTGACTGATTGGATTGACTTGGGGGCGATGATTCATTTGAGCAGTAGTGTTGGCTGGTTGACTGGACCCAGAGAGCTTAGGTAGGAGTCTTAACCTGGTCAGGCACTTTGGACTACAAGGGACACACTTACACAGTGAATAAACTTGGATTGTCAAATTTTTGTACAAGTCCTATCTTTTTGTTCCTCTTGTTCTTTTCTTTCCTCTTTCTTCCTTCTTTTCTTCTTTTCTTCTTTTCTTTCTTTCTTTCCTTTTCTCCTTTTCCCCTCCCTTCCTGCTTTCTTTCTCTTCTTCTCTCTTTCTTTCTTTTCTTTCTTTCTTTCTCTCTCTTCTTTCCTTTCTTTCTTTCTTTTCTTTCTTTCTCTCTCTTCTTTCTTTCTTTCTTTCTTCCTTCCTTTCTTTCTTTCTTTCTTTTCTTTCTTTTCTTTCTTTCTTTCTTTCCTTCCTTCCTTCCTTCCTTCTTTCTTTCCTTCTTTCCTTCTTTTCTTTCTTTCTTTCTCTTCCTTCCTTCCTTCCTTCTCTCTCTCTTTCTTTCTTTCTTTTTTCTTTCTTCCTTTCTCTTCTTTCCTTCCTCCCTTCTCTCTTTCCTTCTTTCTTTCCTTCCTTATCTCTTCTCCTCTTTTTTTTTTTTTTTTTTTCTTCTCTCTTTCTCTCTTCTCCTCTTTCTTTCTTTCTCTCTTTCCTTCCTTCCTTCTTTCCTTCTTTTCTTTCTTTGTCCCTTTCCTTCTTTCTTTCTTTCTTTCTTTCCTCTTTTATTCTATCCTATTTTTTTTTTCTTTATATCTTTTGAAATTTTATACTTGATTTTTCTTTTCATTTCTTGTAATCCACCAGTCCTTATACTTTTTTTCCCAATATCTTACTATTTGAATTGTACAATCATGAGCTATTATGATGTCTCTTTTCATTCTTTTAAACAATTCAACTGAAGGTCTGAAAATTCATTCCATTTTCGGTATTATCTATTTAATACCTTTTGTTTAGAAAACTCACCAAATTCACTTCAAAATAGCAGCTTTCCTTATTCAGAATCTTGTATATTATATGTCTTACATACACATCAGTCTTCATTTGTATACCAATCATATTCTGGATTTCCAAACTGATCACTAATTGCATCTGCTTCCATAGTATCAATTAATTCTGCATTATTCATGTCATCTTCATTGTCGTTTTCTTCATCACTACTATAATCATGTTCGCTTGGTAATTCTTCATTCACTTCCTCCTCTTCATCTTCAATATAGCTTTCAGAAAATTCATATGCATATGCAGCTTGCAGTTCTTCATAGCTTGGATCCCAACTGTCTTCCAAGATTTCTGGAATATATCTAATATTTGGTATCCATGCTAAGCAAAGTCGCAAAAGATAATCTTGCAACTGATAAACTACTCCATGTTCTCTATCCTCCTTTACCCATTCTATACCTTTTTCAGCAATGCCCCACTCTTCTTGCATCCATTGTTGCATAGATACAACTTCAGCCTTTAAACGTCTTTCCTCTTCAATGCATCGATCATGCTGAAGAAGTAACTTTATGCCCTTTCGAACATCTTCATTGCCAAGCCAATCAGGTATAACCATTGATCCATCATCATCATCAGTCAAGCCAACATCCTGCCAAATATCATCATCAACATCAAGTTTGAACAAGCCCTCTGTCTCAATTTGGATAGGTGATGTTGCTCCTCATGGTGCATGTTTTGCCTTTATTAATGCTTCTAATTCTCCACATAGCTTGTTATAGTTCCGAGCAAGTGCAAGAATGCCTGGTTCCTTCCGTTTAAGCTGCTTTTCAGCATGATTTTGGAGTTTTGTATGATTCACAGTGCTTCGATAAGCTCTTTCAATGCTTTCAAGTTCAAACTTGCGTTGACGGAGATGGTCCCGATAAGGTGCTTGCTGCGGGGTTGTGTATGTATTGTACGATTTGTACTTTGTATACAGTCCGTAACAAAACCCAATCAATTTGATTAGTTCTTCTCAGGAGGGATACATGATACACGTTGTTGATTACGTTTATCTTCACAGAAGGGACATTTTCAATGATCAAGATACTTCCTAGGAAGTCTCAGAGAGTGAGAATCAGCACAAGTACTGTTCCTCAGAAGGTTAAATGGTTGATTTAATGTGCCTCCACAAAAGGTATAGATAAGTTGGTTTGCCACTTATGCTGGACACTCAATCCAAAGTCTTTTAATCACTTAGAATGGGGACTCAATCCAAAACGGGCCACATAGGCGTCACTTAGACAATTTGCCACTTAGGCAGGGAACTTATCCCTAAAACGGGCCACTTAGGCATCACTTAGACAATATTCGCCACTTAGGCAGGGAACTTATCCCTAGAACGAGCCACTTAGGCGTCACTTAGACAATCTTTGCCACTTAGGCGGGTATCAAGCTTTGTGTCACTTAAGACAGAGGAAACTTTATCCCAACACGCTTTCTAATGTTCCTCGAGAACTCTACAAGTTAACTCAAGTCAATCAGATCACGCCAAATTGAACAAGTAACACTTCAGATAGAATCATATTAATTATGCCAACTTCCGCAGAGACGCTTTAGCTCCCAATAGTCAATAATCGTCGGATAGGCACTTAGGCTTTCTCCTAGGAGTATAAAGAACTGGGTTCTACGTTGTCTGGGTTGCTACAATATTTACAGGCTGCTTATATACTGTTGGATCTCGGAAAATATAGGAATACTTGGAATGAATCGGAAATGCTCGGAAAATAAAGGAAACAATACTAGGGTCCGAAGCATCGGAATATCGTGGTATTGTATGGATCTGCAATCCTTGGCTCCACAACTGCCATTTAAGGCAACTGCGTATATCCGAGGGTCTTAAGGCCCATGTGTAGGTGTTCCTAGGAACTTTCATCTCCATAGGGTGCTTCCGAGGAACGTTTGTCCTATCAGATTTCTAGCCCGAGCAGACCTATCAAGTCTATTACAGCCAATGAGTCATATTGGTCTGTATTGTTTGGTGCCCTCAATGTCCCTAGGGACCAGTAATGTCTTATTTATGTTGGGACTAAGCCTTGCCATACCCGAGTCTCGTTCCTCAGGTGTTATATCGGCATACACAAGTACCATTATATGGTGGGAACTTTCCCTTTCCATATATGGCACATGTGGACATGTCGCATGTCGCGTAACATCAGATGATCATATTCAATCAATCCTAATATTAGCCCACTCCAGCGTACATCCCTGGTGGTACGTTCCTAAGAGCCTTCAATCCTGCTGTATCGCTGTTTAAGACAATCCTCGGATCTCTGGGGAACTGTCTAGAACTAACTCTAGCATTTGTAAGGTTCTTCCACAGGATTTACAATGGTTATCCCTAGCCAGACACATCATAGCGCACAACTGTAGTATGTAGATATTATAATAAACATTGTTTATTATGCCAAAAATAAAGTAGAGTTTAATGTACTGCTCGGATTCAGCCTCAGCCGAATACCAGTCATATCACCGTATCCGCTGCTTTATAGCCAAAGCATTCATTCTGATCTTCAAAAATTCATTTCCAAGCAATGTGTCCAGCTTTAGTCGACCATCAATAGAAAGCTTGGTCCTCTTTGTGACAATAGCTTTTTGTTGATATGTAATCTTTACATTAAGCTCGCTTATAATTTCTCCTATTGTGCTAGCATCAAAACCTTCTGAATAATTCCCTGTTTCTAGCATCTTCTCAGCATCTTTCAATTGCTGTTTATAATTCTTTACATTGGTCGTAAGCACCATGATCTCTTCAATTTCTTTATTGGCTAAATTTTTATTTTGGCGTTTCAAAGGCTTTGTTTGCTCTTTGACTTGTGCATCCCATTGTTCCCATATGTACTCTTCTGTATGCCCTTTTTCATATACTTTATCAAGCTCTACGGAAGCTTCTTTTTCTTTCTGATCCATGTTAATCCACTTTTTCTTAACCCATAATCCAAGTCCTAGTAAACTCTTTGTATCCCAATGTTTGACTTTGGTATCAATTGTATAAAGACGTGTATAGTAGCCTAAGACTTGGCAAGATGGAGTTAATGACTTGATTGCACTCCAGAAGCGTTCACAGCCTTCTCCATCAGTTAAACCAAATCCTTTACACTTCCAAGGATGGTAGATAATTTGGCAAGGCCATTGGTGGCCATAAGCATGGAAGACAGATATTCCAAATGTGATACGGTCAAGAAAATCATCTAAGAACCCATACTTTGCACAGCTCCTGTGTAATTGGCATCCAATATCATAAAGAACTCCAATTTTCATATTTTCAGGAATATGTTGGAATAATTTATCAAGCAGAGATAAAGCATAATGCTGTTTTTCTCCTGCTGATGTCATATTTGCAAGCCAAAGTACACGGTCATGACGGCATAATATAGCCATTAAGCCAGTATCGGCAAAGAATAAAGTGGAAGCTTTAACACGGCGCTCATCAGCAGCAGTAAATGAATCATTGCAGTCATCCAAAATAGAAATGGGGACCTTCATGTTTGGTTCATAATCGGGACCACTTGATTCTAGCACTGATGCAGACTTGGACTTTGCTTGTTTTTTTAGTTTTTTCCTGTGGTTTACTTGGCCGAATCTCTTCAACATGAGTTTCCATGGCATCAAGTTCATCTTTTGAAACAAAAATGGTTTCTGGATGTGTGCAGGGCACTTGCCAAGCTTTCCCTTGTGATTTGCGTCTCTTTTGAGTGAAGCAAGCATCAATGCATACAATTGCATCCACACTGTATTTTACTTTGAGATGAATAAAGTAAATAGAATATGGTCACTTCACTTCAGTGAACCACAGTAAGGACCTATTAGGTTGATTAATTTCTGATAAATAAACAACCTAATAGGCCCTTTAGAATGTTTTTGTAGAAACATTTTTGTCCTTTAAAAATGTTTTTGCACTTTGAAACATTTTAGCATATTTTAAAACATTTTACAATATAAAACATTTCTACCCTTCTAAATAAAGACCCAAAAACATTTTTAGAAAAAGTGTGACAATGTCACTATATCTAATCTTATGTGTGGCTATACTGTAATGTTTTATTTTACTGTGGCTATGCTTTGAATATCTTATCTGACTTGTAGCTATGTTAATAAATATCTTATCCTATCCTATCTTATCATATCTTATCCTATCCTGTCATATCTTATCATATCTTATCCTATCTTATCCTATCTTATCCTATCCTATCTTATCTTATTCTATCCTGTCATATCTTATCCTATCCTATCTTATCCTATCTTATCCTATCCTATCTTATCTTATTCTATCCTGTCATATCTTATCCTATCCTATCTTATCCTATCTTATCCTATCTTATCCTATCTTATCCTATCCTATCATTATCATTATCATTATCTTATCTTATCTTATCAGATGTGTTTGGAATATCTCACATGATTAAATGCCTAAAAGGCTACATTGTCTGATTTCTCATGTTTTGCGTGCTTTTTTGCCACAAAAAAAAGGTGGATATAGGTTCTAGTGATTTATAAGACCTTTAAAAATG